>JAGDQO010000158.1:787500-890000 GCA_018342035.1 Solanum appendiculatum | reverse complement strand
AAAAATACATAATTGTATACTGTGAGGAAATTCATCTTATGCCACTCGAAGATTCTTTGATTGTCCCTTTGAATATCTTAGAGAGAAAAATACCTCCTTCATATGTTGATCCAAGTAAACCTGAAAAAATGAAATATAAGAGAAGGAATGGGGTTGGTGAATCATTTCCAACAATAAAAAATAAGTGTTTAGTATGTAAGGACTTTGGCCAAAAAAGAACTACATGCCCAAATCTAAATGCTCCATAATTATTGTTGAATTTTAATGAATGTTCTTTTTTATTTGAGGATGTACCTTACGTTAATTTGAATGAACTTATGTTATTTATATAAAATGTGTACTTTTTTTGAACTGATGCATCTTTAAAAGTTTTTAATTAACAATTTTACAACATATGTCAATTATGTGTTACAACTTACAACATAATTGTGCATTTGTTACAACATATGTCAATTGTGTGTTACAACTTACAATATAATTGTGCATCTATTACAACATATATCAATTGTGTGTTAGTTCTTACAACACAATTGTGCATCTATTCCGACATATGTCAATTATGTTTTACAACTTACAACATAATTGTGCATATATTACAACATATGTGTCATATATTGCAACATATGTCTATTCTGTAGATATTTTTACTAATTAATTACCTGTTAAGTGTCAACAATCAATCACATACACAGTCATTGGAACTGCTTCCAAAAAAATATTGTCAATAAAGGAACATAATTACAACTCTTCATATTCTATCCCTTTACAAAAATTGATTCTTTAATTAATAAGCCTTTTTCATTTTCACATTTGAAAATTTTTAAAACTCAAAAGTTGAAACTCTTCGTTATAAGAGAAAATACTTTTTCTAAACTTGAGTAAGAGTAAGAGTAAAAAACAACAAGGAAGATTAAAAATGAAAATTTGGTAACTACATTGAATCCCTTCCTAGGAGTCTACTTATTGATATCGTTGAACGGATTGCTTCTGGCTCCTTCAAAGATTTAATGAATGTTAAATTAATGTATGTATATAAATCAATTTTTGTCTCTCTTTAAATTTTATTTCCTAACCGTTTGATTTGATTTCTCACTTGCAGGGTCCTTAATCAAGTCAGTAATGAACCTCTGTATATCAGAAGGTAACGTTGGTCTACTTTCTATATTTTGGATGTCGAGTGAAGCGTCTGATACTGAAAAATCTACTTCTTTCTTGAATATTTGTAGAGCATCTGGGAATTTAGAAGTCTGATACAGAAAAGGCATTGTAATTTTTAATGTTTTTCGTATGTATTCATGTTTTTATAGATGTATTCTTCCGTTTAAATGTATTTCATTCTTTTGTATTTTGACCTTTTCAACACAAACGAATCAAATGCTATGAAAATGATTAATCAAGCAGCAGAAGGAGACCACATTGGTGCATCCTATGCGCTTGCATAATTTTAATCTTCAAGGGCAGTGAATCAATGCGAGAAGGCGTAATGTTCATTGCCAACATGAAAGAAACAGAGCCACAGAAAACCAGGAAATGTCGACATAGTTTAGGACAAGTCATAGCTGAAATGTGGCTGTTAAAGCCTTGTATTTTGGGACAAAGACCCATTTGTTGCACTCTTCATCAACATGAGCGAAATCTTCGCAAGAAAGGCTGGCCTAAGAGAAGTGACGATAAAGATGATATTCATTGTGAATTATGTAGTTGTGATTTAGAACTAGATTATGTAGTTAAATTTTTGTCTCATGCACCTGTTGAACATATTTGATTGTGTAGTTATTTTTGAATATTAATATAGTTGTTTTGGCATGTTATCAATTAATATATTTGTATTTGTGGCAACATATGTCTATTCTGGGGCAACATATTATTTATCTGTTGAAAAATGTGGCCAATTTTGTGTTGTAAATTACCACAGATAGGTCACATGTTGTAACATATGTCTATTATGTGGCGACGTGTGTCTATTATGTTGGAACATATGGTAAATTTTGTGTTGAAATTACCACAGATAAGTCATATGTTGCAACATATGCTCAACCTTACATGTGATTTTTCATTGTAATTCAATTTAATTGTGACCTAATATAGTATGTAACACTAATATATAATGTTATAATATATTTAATTAATAAATTAGTCTATTGTAACAACATTCATCAAATTTATCAATTATTCAATACATATAATATTATACCACTAGTTCATCATCTAATGACTAAGCAATACAATATGACTGTGATATAACATAATAGGCATACTAATATATTGTGTTATAACATATTTAATTAATAAATTATGGTCTAATGTAATATTTTTAATTACTAAATTACTTAATTTATCAATTCATATATCTATCTACTTTGCCTCTGTTGCAACAGAATTTATAAAAGTTACAACAGAATTGACTTAAATGGCAACAGAATTTACAAAACTTACAACAGAATATTAATGTGATGCAACATATCATTAATCTGTTAGAACATATGCACAATTATGTGTTGTAAACTACCACAGATAGGTCATATGTTGCAATATGTGTATAACCTTACATGTGGTTTTTCATGGTAATTCAATACAATTGTGACCTAAGACAACATGTAACACTAATATATAGTGTTATAGCAGCTCTAATTACTAAATTATGGTCTAATGTAACAACATTCATCAAATTTATCAATTATTCAATACATATAGTATTATACCATTACTTCATCATATAATGACTAAGCAATGCAATATGATTGTGATATAACATAATAGGTAATCGTTATACATAGTGTTATAACATGTGTAATTACTAAATTATGGTCTAATATAACAATCTTCATCTAATTAGTCAATTATTCAATACATTAAGGATTAATACCTTTATTTGAACATGTAATGACTAAGAAATTCAATATGATTGTGATTAACACAATCGGTAATCATTATATATAGCGTTATAACATGTTTTATTACTAAATTATGATCTAATGTAACAATCTTCATCAAATTTATCAATTATTCAATCAATCAAATTGACATATGTATATTTTGTTGCTACAGAATTTACAAAAGTTATAACAGAATATGAATCAGTTAAAATAGAAATTTCAAAAGTTGCAACAGAATATGAATCAGTTGATACAGAATTTACAAAAGTTGTAACAGAATATGAATATGTTGTAACAGAATACAAATTGTTCCATTTTCATGGGCAGACCCCAACCCATAACTGGCCCAACAACAATTAAAGGCCCATTCGGCAAGGTTATAAATAGGTTAACCTTTGTTCTCCTATTCATTCATTCTTCATTTCCCTCCTCGCCACTTTACTCGCAAAGCTCTCCTTATCTTTTTTTTCTTTCCTTTCTCCTCCTCTCACTCTCACTCAATCTGGGCTGAGAAGATGTTACCACCTTAGATTAATCTAAGTCTCTGCATGCTCGTGTTGTGGGTCATCAACGTGATTATGTTGTTCTTTATGATAAAGTTTGTTCTCAGCTAACAAGAGTAAGCCTTTTCTTTCTCTCTCTTATAACATCCTAATAGGTTGTTTCTCAGCTAATATGACTTCTTCTTCAGTTGTTTTCTCAGTGCATGGGTGATGCTCATTGTTTGTGTTTTTCAGATCTTGTCTAATGGAAGGTAGCTTCATCATTTGGTAAGTCTTCTTGCTTTATATATCATGTATGTCTCGTTGTTTATGCTTTTCTTCCTCCTACTAACTATCATTGTTTATTTTTCTGTAGGTGGTCTTGTGATGTAGTGCATGGATTGCTTTATCCACCATCCTTCAAGAATGTTGATGCCCCTTCAGGTTTAATCGCTCAATGTTGACTCCAGATCCTCCCATTTTGCCGAGTCCTTTTTTTCTGGCTAAAGTAGTATAGGCTAGAGCGTTTCAGATGATTTTTTGTTGGCATTTAATGCCATTGTAAATATGATGCTAGCCTAACCTTCTCTCAAGTATGGGGGTATACTACTTGCATGTCATGTCTCAATAACCATGTACATCTGTTCCAACAGATTAAAAATTGCATATGTTGCAACATGTTGGGTAAGAAATATTAGCATGCTGTGGAAGAACAATAGTAAGTTAAGAAATTGGCATAGGTTCACATTTTCATTCATGAAAAAAATGTATAAAAGGTCATGGGCAAGCCCAACCCATAACCCATACCAGCCTATTATTTCATTATCTGGAAGGGATATAAATAAATAAAGTTAGGGTTTTCATAATTATATCTCGCCGCTTTGCTGCTTTTCTCTTCTCTTCTCTTCTCTCTTCTTAATATCAAAATGACATTTGCTCATGTGGAGGAAGAACATCAAAAAAAAAGGTGGTGCATGGGTCATATACGTAGCAAAGGCATTTGAATGTATCGATTTGGTTAAAAAGCTACGTCTATCTTGTACACTCTAATCAATGAAATCATTATATACATTGGGTCAAGATTTCTTTAAAAGAGAACCTTTGTTGTCACAGTATCGATACTCGAGATCTCTCATGAAAATAGCTTTTCTTTTCTGAGGGAAAATATTTTTATAATGTCAAATACAATCTTAAATTGTATTTGTAATGATGAGAATGATTTGATGCTGGGTGTGAGAATATGTTGCAAACATGGAGACGTACTTTCAATGCAAATGTCTTGGTCGGAGGACAATTCAGGTCGAAGATTTTGGTCTTGTCCATGCTATGGTGTATGTTCCCTACATAAATTTGTCTGGAGATCTGTTGTTTGTATTTATTTTGGTTTTTGTTTAATTTCTTTGTGGTGTATTTTAGGAGAATGCATGCAACTTCTTCAGATACAGGGATCGTAAAGATGTTGATATACGATATAAGTTTGTTATTCTGATATTGGCGAAGAGAATTAAGGAGTTGCATTTGATGAATCATATTGAAAGAAGTAACAAATGGGTGATGAAGTAGAAGAAGAAGAGCAAATTTTGTGACAACTGAAATCTAATCTTCGTGCTGACTTTTGTGGTCTTTTTTCTATTTTTAAGCATTACCAAGAATGTTGTGAAGGATGAAATATTCCCATGTAATTGTGTGCAACCATTAAGATTGTCATAGTTTTTTAAATAAACATAGTTATGCGCTTCTGTTCGAACAGATGCACACTTCCGTGTACTTGTTCATAACATAACGTATGTTGCAACAGATAAACATAAAACATCGTCATTACTTACAAACATTGTCAAGGCTCCAGGCTCCTACATACTATCCCAGCAGCCCAAACCCATTGCATCCTTGAAAGTATATTGTCACATAACCTGGTCATGGGAGGTTCCATAGTAGTGCCGGTTATCAAATGCTCAATAAATGCAAGCGAGTATGACCCGCACGCTGTACTAGTGTCATTTCTGACCATGGGATCCACTCAACCTTGAAATTCTCATGGTTCATTGAGGAACTTTACTGGCAAATGTTTCATTATTCCACTTTGTCTCAACAATATGGGCAGCAACTCAAACATAGGCTGTATGAATATCAAAAACTTGCTATATTCAAAAACCATTATGTTGCAGTTATAAACATTCATGCGAACCTCGTTTAATAGGATCTCAAGAGTCACAAAATATTTTTTCTCTATGTTCATGACTGCAATAGCCCTTTTTGGCCCAATCCAATCCATGCCTCCAGAATATGATCTATAGCCCCTAACGTAGTGAACGACATCCTCTTCCCATACACACTTATCAAGTAATTGCTTTAAGGTTTTGCCACCAGCTATTGTTGCTTCCTCGCTAATAGTCTTGTACTTGTTTTTGAAGTAAATATAGAAGTTGAGATCTATGATTCTATTGAAATCATAGTGCTGATGGAATCACAAATTCCTCTCTTGCATGAGGCTAAGAATTTCATCAACATATTGAAATAACAATTAATATTAAAGAGTAATAATTGAAAAGATAAAACAAACAAACATTATAAATTGAAGGTTAGTAGAGAAAAATTACCCAGTCCTCCAACAAAACTTTCATACTTGTCATGTTCTTAAAATCATTTCCACTAAGATGATGCATGGCGTATAGTTTGCTATGATCCTTTGTTTCCATGAGTTCCAACAAAATATCCTTTTTAGCTGCTGGCACGAACTTGTAAATATTCACCTGCTTGAGCTTCATCTTCTGTCCTATGGCCATTGGCAATTCTCCAATAACGTTTTCTTCCAATTGGATATTGCATTGATAAATGATTTTCTTCTCCTCTTGGCATGTGGAGTATATGGATCCCGAACCTTACTTGGTGGAATGACACCCCTCTTATATCTCAATTCTTTCACAGCCTCAATCAATATTTGAAGATACTTGATAATGTCATGATCTTCTTTCTTGCACTTCTCACAATGTAGCCCCAACACCATTTCCCCCACCAACACCAACACCAACCATAACCCCAACACCAACACCAACACCAGGACTATCACCATCACCAACACCAACATCAACACCAATATTAGCACCAGCCCTTATAGTTACATCATTCATATCCTCATTAAAAACATGAAATTCACCATCATCAACTATTTTCCTTTTGATGGTTGTTGCTCCAACCGATTCCCTTTTAACTCTATCCACTATAGGATCAATTAGGGTTTCAACAACCTTGGAGTAATCAGGAATGGCATTCGCAACTCATTTTCTATTGGGACAAGCTATGGATGAACAACCTTTGATAGAAAAATATGAGTCATTTGTAGGAACAGATTATAAATCGGTAGCAATAGAAAGGACATGTGTTGCAACATTAGAAATATGTATAGCAATAGATAGGACATATTGTGCGACAATAGAATCATATATAGCAACAGATAGGACATATGTTTGATGTGTCATAATTTCAGGACACATTTGATGCTCAAAACAAAGGATTAAAGCGAGAAATCAAGTGTTTCTATGTTGAAATCAAGTGCTAGTACAGGTAAAATGCTTGGATGCATAAAATGAAGGAAATGTTGAGAAGTGGACTGAAGTGAGCCTCACGAACCCTCAAACGGGTCGTGGACATGACCACGAGTCGTGTGATGACTCGTGGAAAGGAACCATAGAAATCTTTAAATTTCATCCAAGTGAAGACCACGACCAGTCTGACGAGTCGTGAAGCAGTGTACGAGCCGTATGACGTCTCATAAAGGTGTATCAACTAAAGATTGAGTTTGTTTCCAAGAGTTGAACCACAACACACTCCACGAGCCGTTGAGCACATGACGAGTCGTCATCCTTCTCGTAGATGTGTGCAACAGGAGAAGTCTAAGTTTTGACTACGGAGCATTGTACGAACCATACAACAGCACATGCCTTCGTGAAGGCAAGCGACAGAGGAATCCTAAGTAGAATAGGATTTGTTTTCACAGAGTTTTTAAATCATTTAGAGTCTATTGTTTTAGGGTATCTTTTATTTGACTGTTTTTGAATATTTTTGAGCGAAGAAAACTTTATCTTCAAAACTAAAAACATCATTCGATCTGGATTACTGAAATTGTTGGATTTGGATTTGGTTGTTCTAGGGTTAACATCGTTGTTCTTGGTTTAACATCAACATTCAAGGAACTTTTGGATCTCGATTATTGTAAGTAATACTATTATGCTTTCAATATTGCTTTGCCTCATATTCCTTGATAAAATGAGAAGCTAAACACCACAACTAGGGTTGTGGGAAACATGACGTGAATGTATCTCCTGATTTAGCAAGATTGATTTTGACGTGTGAATTATCTAAGTGTTTTTGCTTTTGAAATAATTAATCGCTAGTGAGTGCACGCATTAGAGGCAGCCTATATTCCTTACTTGTTCGAGATAAAAGTAATGATTGGGATAAAGCGAAAACAAACTCCATATAATAGGTGTAGATTGTTAGAGTTCGAGAGAAGATAACTGCTACACTAACGCTGCAAATGTTAGAGCTTAGATACTCTAAGTCTGAGAGAAAAAGAGTGAAAAAGCATCGAATAAGACTGAGAAGTGATTTGATGAATTTATCTTGCTAGGAACATTAGACTCAAATGAGCAGAATTCATTCGAGCTAGATCACAAGAGTACAATAGTGTCATGCGGAACACCACCCTAGTTTCCTCTCTAATTTGATAAAACTTTGCAAACATCATTTCTCATGTTCAACTTAAGTTAGATAATTCAAAAGTTAGTGTTAAAACATCAAATCCCCATTATTTACTTTCTTGCATATCATTTTTTTGGAAATATCAGCTACAATCAAATAAAAGCGCCAGTAAAACTATTTCTGTAGCAAATTCCATGTGGGATCGACCTCAACTCTAGTTGAGTTCTATAAGTTGACTTCGACCATTTACACTTCTTTATTGAAGTGTAAGTTTGGACGTATCAATGTTGTAACATAAAAATCATATATAGCAATAGATAGGCCATATGTTGCAACATAACAATAATATATGACAACAAATAGGACATATGTTGTAACACATCGGTCATCTGTAGTAGCAGATAGGACATATGTTGCAACACAAGAATCATATATAGAACAGATAGGTCATATGTTGCAACATAAGAATCAACTCGAAGCATCATCAAGAGGGTTAAAAAGATCTGAAGGATTCTTGACATTTTTTTGCAGTTTACCATCTCAAGATCTTTGGAGTTGAAACTTCTCCTTTGGCCGTTACTTGTTTCCTCAAATGAGGAATGGCTTCAAAATCCCAAGCCTAAAAAATAAAAAGATGTCAAATGTTGAATTATTCAATAAAATATTTAAAATATTAATAAAATTTATCTTTACCATGAATGCCCATGGAAATCCAAATAGGTTATTGGTCTTTGGAGATAATGGAGCCAACAAATATTTGACTGTCAATTCGTAGCTATCAAAACCCCAAGGATAGTTGTTGAAAGCATCAATATCCTCTGAGAACTTCACCCAATTAAGGGGTATGTTGTTGTTGACATCTTTTGCCATAAGTACATTATGTACAAACCAAAGTAAGCACAAAAACTCCTTGTGCTTCTTTGAAACCTCCTTGTCATTCAACAAAGTTATCAATCTGAAATTTTTGAAGCTTGGGCCAATAAGGGACACCAAGCCCTGCTCCTGAATTGACTGTTCATTACTTGTTTCCTTATCTTCTCCTTTCTTTCGTCTGTGGTGTTGTTTATTGGCAGTAAAAACAGGGATGGGCTAGAAAGGAGAATGACATTTTAGACCTGTAACTATGACAAACTCCTTTTTGCCAAAGAAAAATGGCATGCCACAATAATTAATCAAAACCTTGTCCTTCTTTTCAATATTGTCAAACATGAACCTTTTTTTCAGAAGTCCATAGACAATGCTCATTTGAAAACGTGCATTATTATTTAGGGGCAAATCAACATATTGCCCAAAATAACTATTCCTAAAAAATTATTCCAAATTATTCTCCCGGAGTATTTTTATGAAGGAGTCGAAAGATTTTCCCATGGCTGACCTGATAAAGCTATCACCAGTAGCATTAGGCTGTAAATGCACAAGAAACTATGTGCATTGACAGTTTTGACAACATCTTCTTCCTCAATTCCATTATTTTCTTCTTCTTCTTTCTCAACTTCAATTTTTTTTCGTCTGTGTTCCTCATCCTAATTTTTTTCTTCTTTTTCTGTCATGACCTAAAGTACCCCCTAGACGTGACATGATGTATACAAGCCACTTAGCATACATCATACAAGATAATTGAGTTAAAGAGATCAAAAGATAGTTTTATATCATAAAGAGTTGATAAAACGTAGCGGAAGTGTAACACAGTCTTAAAGCCATCTAATGCATGATAAGAAACGTGATTGGGATTTAACCAATATATCACATACAAAAATCTAATAGGAAAAGACATGAAAACAATAAAACAAGCCTCGATCCTCGAAACATGAGGACTCACCAATCATTAAAGCTCAATAAGGCAATAACCACGAGTATGTGAAATAGAAGCGTCTGATCCTACCTTAGTGAAACAATATAGGCAAAAGTATGTGTTAGTACATGGAATGTACCAAGTATGATAACAATGCATAATAATTGTGAAATCATGCTAAAAAGGACTTTAAATGACATGCAATGACCAAGCTAAATCATAAAATAACTTGGTAGAAAACATAATTTAAAATCATGGTCAATGCAATCTAACATCTTTAAAATCCATTTGATATACTTCTAGAAGTAACCTTAGTTCTTTATTGTAAGAAGTGAGCCTTAACCGACATAGACCATGTGAGCTATATGTCACGACCTAAAGTACCCCCTAGACGTGACATGGCGTATAAGACCCCAAGTGGCTTTATACAAGCCACTGAGCATGCGTCATACAAGATAATAGTAGATAAGAGTTCAAAAGTCAATTTATATCAAAGTAGAGAAAGTCTAAACATAGTCTCAAAGCCATCTAATACATCATTGAAATGAGAGTGGGACGTAACCCATACAAGTCTTAAAATAAAATGACATGAAAGGTAAATGTGGCTATGTCCTCTAACATATGAGAACTGACCAAATCTTCAAAGTCTCTATCACAACGAACTAGCCACGGGAGGATGGAGTCGAGCCGGATCCTACACTTATAAGAAAATGTAGGTAAGAGTATGTGTTAGTAAAAGAATGTACCAAGTATAAATTACAAAATCATGCCAAAAAGGGGCTATACATAAGATACAATGGCCAAGTTTAAATCATAGGATGACATGATAGAAAACATGAAGTAAAGAGCCATAGACAATATAAGGAGATCATATTAAAACAACATATTCTTAATAAGCCTTTAGAAAGTAATATTAGTTCATTATGTGGGAGATAAGCCTTAACCAACAGAGACTTTTTAACTATAACATGGAATCGGGTGTCTACCCCACACCGAAAAGAGGTGTCCTTACTTTCCAGGGTAAGAACCATAGTTTCTAGCTTAAGTGGATCCATTAGCTAATGTCTATCAAGATAACCTATGGTGGCACATAGTTTATGGGACATGGGTAATCGCTACTTGTCCACTTGGTGTTAAGCATAAATCCCACGAAATAGTCATAATTCATAGTTTATCTTATCGTTAATAGACATGGGCAATTGCCTCTTGTCTCATCATTAGGGAACATGGGTAATAGCCTCTTGTCCCTTATTATGGAAGGCACATCAAATAGCCAATACAAATTAGATTTCATCAGAATAGCTCCTTAATCTTTGATTCAAGTTTAGTTGAGAAAACCTTTCAACCCTTACGAATCCTTTATGTGAGAAGATCCTTTCACAATTTAACATCAACATTTATGCTTCATTCTCAAAGAAACTCTTAAATCATCATAATTTCATAGTTGAATATGCATAACTTCATAAAATTCATATTTTGATCGTTCATGATGAGTCGTGAATTTTGACTCATTTATAGCTTATTATTTAATGAAGTAGTGTCCTCAATGCCTATTTTGTGTTCATAACTGATATTAAATTGTTTATGTGCAGCCATAGAGGCTTATGAACAGGGCAAGGACATTACATTGCGAAAACAAGCAAAAAAGTTAGAAAAGCTGAAGAAAAGGAAAGTTGGAGCTCATAAAAGCCACCCAGTGACTCTCCGAGTGAGCCTCTAGCTCGCTCAAAGGTCCAACTAGTTAGCTCATGAACTAAGCCCACTCGGCGAACAAAAGAACAATTCGGTGATACGCTGAATGGAATGGAGAGGTCGACCCAGATCGCCTAAATGAACAGAACAACTGGAGGCAGAAATCAAGTCCAAAACGGCGAGGAGTACATCAGTGGACCGCCGAGTCGTTCGGCGATCCCAACTAATTTCGCTGACTGGTCCCGCGTACTACAATGTTGGAAAGTTTTTGAAAACATATAAATTGATTTTTGAAAAGAGAGAAACGTATCACGATGAACCAAACTCAAGGAGACATTCATTACTATTGATATTTTTGGAGCTATTGAACATTCTTGAAGAGGGTTTTGAACTTAGACATTGGGTTTTTAAGGTTTTAATCTTAATTTTTAGCATTTGAGCATTGAAGACTTTGTTATTCCGATGGAGAATCTCTTTGGTAACTATTTCTTGTTATTTGCTATGATTGGCTAAAACTCCCTGTCCTTAGGGGTGTGATTATATAATCGAATATATAAATTAGCTTGTGGGTATTTCTAATTGCTAGATTTAATGTTGTTTTGAAATGGGTTCAGTTATTTATTCACGTTTTCCCTTATGAATTGAAGTTGCAAATTCAATTCTAGCTTTAGATCTCTATGCTTGCTTGTGAAAGATGCTTAGACTGGAATTTATGATTGATAGTTGTATTGACTCTTGTCTTTACAACCCAGCTTGATAAAGTGGGTTAAATTAACAAATTTGGGTTGCTTCGTATTGTTAAGCTTGTTGAGGTTTGAAAAAACTCACTTGAATCATGATAGCTGATTGAAAAATGGATGTTATAGTTATAATCCATTCTACCCATTGAGATTCAACAACTTAAAGCAATTATTAATTACCCATTAAGAGAAATTAGTATTCGATAGCTCACACACTCCTAAGGTTCCCTCTCTATTTGTTCAAACCCTGTGTTAACCATCTTTGTTAACAATTGGTTACTAAAATCTCTTAATATTGATAATTGACACTTGTTGATTTACATTATGTTGTGTTTTGTTTATTTCTATTCTACAAGAGATTAGAACACTTCCATACTTCATATTTGAATTCTTTTCCATACCACTCCATATGGGATCGACCCAAACTCATCGTTGGGTTTATACTTGTTAGCGACCGCCTACAATTTGAATTATAAGAGGTGTAGTTGAGCATTATCAAAAATAGCGTTGTTGCCGAGGAGTGGCGTTTAGAATTCTTCTAATGAAGTGTTTTTGTGAACTAATTTGGTTGTAGTAGAACTTTCTTACTAGTTTTTTTGTTGTTTGCTTTAAATAAGTGAAGAAATGAGTGTGAACGGAAGTAATGCTAGTCAACATAGGCTCTATGACGACATCAGAAACTTGAACGATGTCAATGCGGATCAAATGGAATGTGTCGTAGCTATTCGTTTGCCCCCAACTGTAGGCAACGCTATTTTTCATGTGACTGGAACTATGCTCCAGCTGCTGCAAATGAAAAGTTTCTTTGGGGCACTTGCTCATGATGCTCATGAGGACCCTCATGATCACATTCAAAATTTCTTGGATGTGTGCGGACCATTCACCTTTAAGAATATCTCTCAAGAGTCGATCCGTCTTTGCTTGTTTCCCTTTTATCTAATGGAGAAAGCAACGAAGTGGTTGGCCGAACTACCAAGGGACTCTATTACTTCTTGGGAGGAGCTCACGGAGGTGTTCTATGAAAGGTTTTTCCATCCCTTAAGGAAGTTGAAGTTGAGGGATAACATTCAAAATTTCAAGCTAATTGAGGGTGAGCCCATTCATGAAACTTGGTTGAAGTTTCAAAAGTTACTCCTCCAATGTCCAACTCATGGGTTGCCGGACAATGTGCTCTTGCAATATTTCTACCGGAGTCTTGACTCCATCAACAAGGGTGTCTCTGATCAACTTATCAGGGGTGGAATCATGAGACAACCATTTATCGTAGCATCAGCGTTGCTTGATGAGATGACCAAGATTAATCAAGCATGGCACATGAGAGAGGATCAAGTATCTCCTCTCTATGTTAGGTTGACTAAAGAACAACTAGAGAAGAATCAAGAGCGTGCTGAAGACATGGCCAAGATGATGACCCAAATGGATTTTTTGACAAAACATGTCATGGGAGGTGGTTATAAGGCTGTGAATGCGGTTGGCGCTAGTAGTGGAATGAGTCCGGATTATGCACAATTCGAAGCCATGTGTAATGAAGAGGTACATTTTTTGTCAAACAAGTGGAGGGTTCTCATCCAAGATATGCAAGGCCGGGTGGGAATCAAGGTTGGAACAAAGATCATGATTGTGGTTGGAGAGATAGAGATCGAGATTGGCATGATAGGTGTGCAAATTGGAGAGATAGAGATAGTGATAGAGATCGTTATGTGCCTCCCCATGACCGACAAAAACCAAAGGAACCAAATACCGATCCCAAGAGCTTTTGGACCGAAGATATGCTTGCCCGCATCCTAAACAAGGTAGAAGGATCAGATAAAGTTCTCAAGGAGATAAAAGTTGACTTCTCCTCGTTGAATCAAACGGTGACCTTTCATTCGGTTTCTATAAAGCAACTAGAGACCCAAATGGGTCAAATCTCAGCCCACTTAAATTTGAGACCAAAAGGGGGTCTTCGTAGTGATACCTTGGCCAATTCGAAGAATTATAATGCCCAATGCATGGAAATCTCGACCCGGAGTGGTAAGGTTGTGGGAAGTGATGTGCTAAATAATGATAAAGCTAGTCTAAGTAAAGGGAAAGCTGTTATTTTTTAGGGTGATGGACTTGCCGAAGAATTGAACAATGAAAATTCCAATGAGGTTGATGATGCACTGAAAAATATTGTTTCCGATGAAGCTAAGAAGTCAAAGGTGGGGGTTGTTCCTCCCTCGGTACCTCCGAAGCCATTGCCCAAAGTTACTCCACCATTTCCTCAAAGATTGAAGCTGAGGGATGAGGATGCATAGTTTCAAAAGTTTCTCTCCATTTTCAAAACACTTTCTATTAATCTTCCATTGGTGGAGGCGTTGTTAGAGATGCGGGGTTATGCAAAGTTTATGAAAGAGTTAGTCACGAAGAAGAGAAGTATGGATTTCGAGACGATTGAAGTATCTCATAGTTGTAGTGCCATTATGTCAAACGTGGTTGTAAAGAAGGATGACCCAGGGGCATTTACTATCCCTTGCACTATAGGGATGTTTCAATTTGCAAAAGTATTGTGTGATTTTTGGGCAAGTATAAATTTAATGCCCTATGCCATTTTTATGCAACTTGGGCTAGGTACGCCTAAGGCAACAACTATGCGTCTTCTCATGGCCGATAGTTCTATCAAACGTCCTACTGGCATCCTCTATGATATTTTGGTGAAGGTAGAAAAGTTTATATTTCTAGTGGATTTTGTGATCCTCGATTGCGAGATTGATTCTAAGGTTCCTATTATTCTCGATAGGCCATTCTTGGCTACCGGGAGAGCTCTTGTTGATGTGGAAAGTGGTGATCTAAGATTTAGGATAAATGATGAGGAAGTTACTTTCAATGTTTGCAAGCCTATGAAGAAACCTAGTGACCTCCATGTAATATCGATTATTGATGTGATTGATGAAGCGGTTGCTAGTGTGGGTAAAATTTCTTGTATTGGTGAGTCTTTGGCCGCCGTCTCTTGAATTACGATAGGGAAGAAATTCAAGATTATGATGAGGTAGTATCTGCTCTATCAAGTTTAGGGTCTTATTCTAAGAACCCCGTGAAGCTTGATATCGATTAGAAGAATAGGGAAAGTCCTCCCGCAAAGCCATCAATTGAAGAACCACCAAAACTTGAATTGAAAGTACTTCCACCGCACCTTCGTTATGCGTTCTTGGAAGCTAATAACACTTTACCCGTGATTATTGCCACGGATTTGCTTGAATGACAAACACAAGTGCTTGTTAGTGTGTTGAAAAAGTTTATCAAGGCTATTGGTTGGATGATTACCGACATTGTAGGAATTCCTCCTGGTATTTGTACCCACAAAATTCAATTGGATAGTGATTGTAAGCCAAGTGTTGAACATCAAAGGAGGCTAAACCCTCCAATGCAAGAAGTTGTCAAAAAGGAGATCATCAAGTGGCTTGATGCGGGAGTTGGTTACCCTAATGCGGATAGCAAGTGGGTGAGCCCTTTTCAATGTGTTTCAAAGAAAGGTGGTATGACCGTGGTCCCAAATGAAAAATGTGAGCTTGTGCAATTGCGACTGGTTATCAGTTGCCGTGTAAGTATGGATTATAGGAAGTTGAATGCATGAACCGAGAAGGATCACTTTCCAATACCCTTTGTGGATAAGATGCTTGATAGACTAGCGGGTTGGGGATGGTATTGCTTCTTTGATGGTTACTCCGGTTATAATCAAATATCCATTGCACCGGAGGATCAAGAAAAGACAACTTTCACATGCCCTTATGGAACATTTGCTTTCAAAAGAATGCCTTTCGGATTGTGTAATGCACCGGTGACATTTCAAAGGTGTATGCTCTCTATTTTCACTGATATGGTAGAGGATTCGATGGAGTTCTTCATGGATTACTTTTCAGTTGTGGGGGATACATTTGAAGCATGCCTTGAGCACCTTGGTAGAGTCTTGCAAAGATGTGTTGAATCATGGTGCTGAATCTCAAAGGGATGTTCAGAGGTACTGCTGGTGAGGATGCAAATAACCATTTGATGAATTTTGTAGCCAACTGCAAATCTACAGAGATTCCTGGGGTTAGTCAAATAGTAATGAGGTTAAGATTGTTTCCTTTATCCTTAGCTGGAGAAGCGATAAACTGGCTAGACGAGTTGCCACCTAATTCTATTAGAACATGGGCAGAGCTGAGAGAGGTTTTCATTGAGAGATTCTTTCCAGAATCAAAGGAACTGCAAATGAAGGATGACATAAGTTCTCATAACAGCTGCCAGGAGAATCGATGCATGACTCATAGTGGAGGTTGAGCCAAAAGATGAAGAAGTTTCCAGATCATGGCCTCATTGATAGGCATCTGAAGTAAGCCTTATACAGGTCATTGAACTTTGTAACGAAACCAGTTGTGGATGCGGTGTGTGGAGGATCCTTCGTGAGCAAGCCATTTCCTGAGATCAAGGAAATCATGAACAAAGTGTCAAAAAACAATCGAGCATGGCACACTAGGGAGGCAGAAGTTGGAGACCTTGGGTTCACTTTCGAGCTCTCAGCCTACAAAGAAAAGAGAGAGGAGGAAAGGGATCAAGATATGGCTCACCTGAAAACCTAGATGGAGATCATCACTAAACACCTCACTGCTAGACATAACAAGGTAAACGCCGTCGCTGCTATGAATAGATATGATGAACAGGAGGCGGAGTTTGACGAAGAAGCTAAATATTTGAACAACCAGGCGGGGTTTTCGAAATTACAACTCAGGAAATCAAGGGTATAATTCTGGAAATCAAGTTTGAAACTATCCCAGAGATGGACAATATGATAGAACAGGTTACCGAGAGCAGGGAAATTGGCAAAACTAGGAAGGTTATAAGAATGATCGCAGTGGTGTATATGTACCCCCTGGGAATAGAGATCGAGCAGAAATTGGTGCTAGCAGAAATAGAATGGAGGACATGCTGGCTAAGGTCCTACAAAAAGTTGAATCTATAGATGCAGGAGTGAACGAGTTGAAGAATGATTTTTCAAACTTGAACCAAACTGTTGACTCACACTCAACATCCATTAAACAACTGGAACAACAGTTGGGGCAATTGTCCGCAACATTGAATCAAAGAAAGATTGGAACATTGTATGGCCATCACTACGAGAAGTGGCAAAACACTATCGGAACCAGAACCTGCACGTATTGAGCAAGAAGAAAGCAGCGAAAAGGGTAAAGAAATAGAAGTTGAGGTTGAAGAGGAGGATAAAATAGCAGAGAACCAAGAAAGGGAAAAGTCATCAAGGACAATCGGAGTGTAAGTAGAGGCGACTTTGCCTTTACAATTAGTCCCTAGACCTCCTCCTCCATTTCCTCTAAGGCTTAAGAAGAAAGCCGAAGATGGTAAGTTTTTGAAATTTCTATCTATGCTTCGACAACTATCAGTAAACATTCCGCTTGTAGATGCTCTAGAGCAGATGCTACAAGGACTTTGTAACAAAGAAGAGAGCCGTTAGTTTCGATCCAGCCGATAATGTGCATCACTGTAGTGCTATCGCTACAAGGTCTATGGTGCAAAAGAAAGAGGATCCAGGTGCATTCATTATACCATGTACAATTTGTGATTTTGAGTTTGCCAAGGCGTTATGTGATCTAGGGACAAGTATCAATCTCATGCCATTGGCTATATACAAATAGCTGGGGTTGGAAACTCCAAAGCCCACCACTATGAGGTTGATGATGGCAAATAGATCGGTCAAGAGGCCTATGGGTATTTTGTGTGATGTACTTGTGAAAGTGGGAAGGTTCATCTTCCCAGCTGATTTCATGATTTTGGATTGCGAAGTGGATTTTGAGGTTCCAATAATTCTGGGGAGACCATTTCTGGCAACAGGAAGAGCATTAGTTAATGTGGAAAGAGGAGAGTTGAAGTTTCGATTAAATGGTGAAGAAGAAAAGTTCAAAGTGTGCAAGTCAATGAAACAAGCACAAGACGTGGGTGTTGTATCAACAATTGGTATTGTAGAAGATGGTGATGTGACAGCATCAATAGAGGAAAGACTTGATGTGGAGACATTGGTGGCAATGATAATGAACTTTGACGAAGACTTTAGAGTAGACTATGTTGAAACTGTTAATGCACTGCAAGGCATGGGGTCACATTCATATACTCCTAAGAAGTTGGACTTGGATCTGAAAAATAGGCCGAGTCCTCCAGCAAAACCATCTATTGAGGAACCGCCTGTGCTTGAGTTGAAACAGCTACCTAGTCATTAGAGGTATGTATTTTTGGAAGAAAATAACCCTTTGCCTGTGATTTTGGCTGCAGATCTTAGTGATGAACAGGTGCAAGCAGTAATGAAAGTGTTGCGGAGATTCAAGAAAGCAATTGGGTGGACCATTGCAAATATCATCGGGATACCTTCAGGTATCTGTACTCATAAAATCCTGCTTAAAGAAGATTGCTGCCCAAGCATAGAGCACCAGAGAAGGCTAAACCCACCAATGCAAGAGGTGGTTAAGAAAGAAATTATCAAGTGGCTGGATGCAGGGGTGGTATACCCCATTTCTGATAGTCATTGGGTCAACCCTGTGCAATGCGTCCCCAAAAAGGGGGGAATGACAGTGGTGGCAAGCGCTAAGAATGAACTGGTTCCGCAAAGGCAAGTTACTGGTTAGCGAGTGTGCATGGATTATAGGAAACTGAACAAATGGACCTTGAAAGACCATTTTCCAATACCTTTAATGAACCAAATGTTAGATCGACTAGTAGGGAAAGGATGGTACTGTGTTTTTGATGGATACTCTGGGTACAATCAGATATCCATTGCACTAGAAGATCAGGAGAAAACTACCTTTACATGTCCTTATGGCACTTTTGCATTCAAACGCATGTCATTTGGACTGTGTAATGCACTAGCAACGTTCTAGAGGTGTATGATGTCTATTTTTTTGGATATGGTCGAAGACACTCTAGAAGTATTCATGGATGATTTTTCTATGGTAGGTGAGACTTTTGATGACTGTTTGTTAAATCTTAGCATGGCATTACAGCGGTGTGAAGAGGCGAACCTGGTGCTGAACTGGGAAAAATGCCACTTCATGGTCAAGGAGGGCATAGTCCTAGGCCATAAGGTGTCTGAGAAAGGTTTGGAGGTGGATAAAGCAAAAATTGAGGTGATCAAAAAATTACCTCCACCCATTTCTGTGAAAGGAGTGCGGAGTTTCTTGGGTCATGCAGGTTTTTATCGATGCTTCATAAAGGATTTTTCTAAAATTGCACACCCTATGTGTAAATTGTTAGAAAAAGAGGTGAAGTTCACTTTTGATGAAGCATGCAACAAAGCATTTGAGAGTTTGAAGGAGAAATTTATCTCAGCTCAAGTGATCATCGGTCCTGACTGGTCAGAACCATTCGAGGTAATGTGTGATGCAAGTGGTATTGCTCTAGGGGTAGTTTTAGGACAGAAGAAGAACAAGATTTTCCATCCGATTTACTATGCGAGCAAGGCACTAAATGGAGCTCAAAGAAATTACACTCTTCTGGAGCAAGAACTGCTCGCAGCAGTGTATGCCTTTGAGAAGTTTAGAGCATATTTGCTGGGAACTAAAGTGATAGTCCACAATGATCATTCAGCGTTGAGATATTTGATGGCAAAGAAAGACGCAAAGCCAAGACTGATAAGGTGGGTACTGTTGTTACAGGAGTTTGATTTTGAAATTAAAGATCGAAAGGGCAGTGAAAATCAAGTGGCTGATCACTTGTCTAGGCTGGAGGCAAAGAAGAAGGAAGAGGCTGAGTTAGACATTGATGACTCATTCCCAGACGAGCAGGTATTAGCCGCTACTCTTGATCTTATTCCTTGGTTTGCTGACTTTGCAAATTATCTTGTCAGTGACTTGTTGCCGCAAGGTCTGACCTTTCAACAAAGGAAGAGGTTTCTGCACGATGTTGGTAAGTACTTCTGGGATGAACCTTACTTATACAGGGTGTGTGCTGATAACATTATCAGGTGATGTGTGCCTGAAGCTGAGATGTTAAGCATATTATAGGCATGCCACTCATCCCCCGTTGGGGGACACCATGGAGGGAACCGTACTGCCCACAAGATATTCCAAAGTGGATACTATTGGACCACAATTCATCAAGATGCTTTCGACTTGGTAAAAGGGTGTGATGTGTGTCAAAGGCAAGGAGGTATCTCCCGTCGTCATGAACTCCCTATGACACCTATCTTGGAGGTTGAGTTATTTGATGTCTGGGGGATTGACTTCATAGGACCATTTGTGAGCTCGTATGGGCAAAATTACATCTTGGTGGCTATTGATAATATCTCAAAATGGGTTGAGGCACTGGCATTGGCAGAGAATGATGGTAAGAGTGTAGCTGGCTTTCTGAAGAAAAACATTTTCTCTAGGTTTGGCATGCCTAGGACTATCATTAGTGATGGCGGATCACATTTCTGTAATAAAGTGTTCAGCACACTTTTGGCCAAATATGGGGTGAAACAGCACAAAGTGGTGACACCTTATCATCCACAAACAAGTGGTCAGGTTGAAGTGTCAAACAGAGAGATAAAAGCAATATTGGCGAAAACTGTAAATGCCAATAGAACGGACTGGGCAAGAAAGTTGGATGATGCGTTATGGGCATACCGGACAGCTTTCAAAACGCCCATTGGTATGTCACCGTATCAATTAGTGTTAGGAAAGGCATGTCATTTGCGTGTAGAGTTGGAGCATAAGGCCATTTGGGCACTGAAGAAATTGAACTTGAATTTGAGTGAAGCGGCAAATATTAGGTTGGACCAAATAAATGAAATGGATGAATTTCGTCTGAGAGCATATGAGAGGTCAGCACTATACAAGGAATGGATGAAGTTATACCACGACAAACACATTGAGAAGAGAACTTTCAGTCCTTGTGATCTGGTGTTGTTGTTCAACTCAAGGCTATGCTTATTTCCAGGTAAATTGAGGTCTAAGTGGTCTGGACCTTTCAAAGTTACTCAAGTGTTTCAATCGGGAGACATTGAGCTTGAAAACAGCAATGGTGAAAGGTTCAAGGCAAATGGTCAACGAATCAAAGCATACATGGGAGCTCCGGAAGATGTGAAGATCGTTGAAGAATGTAAACTTGATGAAGTCTTAGTAATCAAGGACCCTGCGTCGTGTCGCAACGTTAAATTGTGCGCTACTTGGAAGGCAACCCAAGATATAATTGTAATAAGTAGTTTAAACTGATGCATAGTTTTAGTCTTATAGTGTCATCGTTTGTTCATGTATGCAGGGAAAGTTGAGTTCCTAGGTGCACTCCACGACACAGTACACGAGTCGTTCAACATTATACGGCTCGCGAAGTGGTGTGCTACATGCAAGGTGTTCTGAATTAAAAGACAAGTAAGGATCACGACAGGGATTACGGGCCGTCTAACATTGTATGACCCGTGAAGCCCCTCGTGAACCCCAAGGTAAGTTTTTTCTACTTAAGTCTAATTCACGGGCAACTCCACGAGTCGTGGTACTCTTCACGAGCAACTTCACGACTCGTTTGGGTCAAGTCGGCAGTAATGACTTTGACCCGACCCAAATCGGCCCAAAACTTTAAAATAAGACCAATCCAAGCGCCAAACGACACATTCATTGCCCCACTTGAATTTCTATGGTTTCTTGGCAACTTAAGAGTTTCTTACTTCCTTATAAAGAGATCACATAAATCCCACAACCCTAAATTCAAAAATTGCAATGAAAGCACAAGCAAAAAATCTTATTTTTCTTCTTTGGGCATTAATCAGTGGCAACCTTGGGGTAAGTTCTTAATCCATACTTGATTCAAGTCTAATTTAGTCAAAATCAAGTCCAACAAATGCTAATTATTGACAATATCATCTAATTACAAGTTGTTATCATCATATGAGCATATGGGTTGCCTAAAATAGGGATGACATTGATAACCCCTCTTCTAAATTGATGATTATGTTTGAAATTTTGGAGAGATAGGTTTTAAATGTGCTAAAATAGGGTTGTGGCTATGGTGGTGGTTCATAGTGTGCTTCTAGGTAAGGGATAGGATAAAAGATCAGTTGAAAACCTCAAGTATACATCCACGAGACACCCTATGGGACGTATAAAGGCTTGCGACTAGTGAAGCCTTTTGTGGACCACAGTTGATGAAATTCCATTGCATCAGTCTCTTCACGAGAGGCTAATACGAGTCGTGGTGCATCCCACGAGCCGTATAGTGACTCGTATAAAAAGAAATGTGTAGTTTCCAATTCTGCAGTTTATCTCTTATTTAGTTTATGGCCCTTCTCAATGATGGATTGAGTGACGACATTCTTAAGGCAAGGCGTCATCTTGTATAATTACACAGGGGAAGTTTGAGTACCTACTAGTGTAGTCATTTGAGTCTACCAGTTCTAACTCGTGTCATCACAGGTACAATGGCTAAAGCATGGCGAAAATCAACACGAACATCACCTACTGCCTCTCCAAAGTCAAGTTCCAGTAGTGAAGCCGATGGTAGTCCTGGGGTCCAAGTTCACACTAAGATAGAACAACACTCCTCGCGCTCAACTAGGTCTCAAACAGCCAGAGGAGTAGACCAGCATACTCCCACTCCTTCTCAGTCTGAAGAAGAAGGAAGTGACTCTGGGAGTGAACAGGGGTCTAACAATGCATCTCAGGCTTCCGCTAATGACCCACCTGCAGTGGAGGCTGAAGATGTAGAAAGGGAAAGTCAGGAGGACAGTGATACCGATGACTCGGTGGTGAAGTTTCTTAGAGAACATGAAGCTGACCCAATAACTCAACAGTAACTTATTGATGTCATCAGAAACACTTGGGCCGTTCCAAGTTCACGGGATATCTTTGATAGGGGGATAGTGTCAAGGTCGAGTGGTATGGGTCAGCGACCTATTGTCTCGGAGAGAAGAGTTGTAAACGCTGACTTGCAGGCATTCCCAGGCATTTATAACTTGTTCAAGCGGCACCACTTTGAATGGATGACCAAGAAGCCAGGGCCATTCGGAAGGCATCTAACAAAAGAATTCTACGCTTCATATGCAGCCACGTTAATGAATATGGCCACTACAGAGTCATCCAAACGGGAAAAGAAAGAAGCAGCACTGAAGTTTGGACCACTAGAGGAGGTGATCGTACAAGGCCAGGGAGTAGATATTTCAGAGGCAACAATAAACAGGTTTTTACATGGGCCTGAATACACGGCACCTACGGCTGTAGGAGTGTATGAGGGTCATCACCACTCCATGACTAGTGAAGTTGAGATGGGAGATCTAGCTACTAGGGAGAGCATCATGAAATGGATTGTTGGGCTAATTGCAAGTGAAGGCGAAGCAGCGGTGTAGGTCACTAACCCACAGATGCACATACCCAAGGCGTCGCTATCATTTTCGGCAAAACTCTGGTGGGCATTTGTACGGACACAGTTGTGCCCAACGGGAAATGACAACACTTTATCACCTTCGCAAGCTTCCTTAATTATTTGCATCCTGGCTGGGTATGCGTTAAATGTAGGGAGGATTATTGCTACTGAGATGTGAGATCGTGCATTAAATGAGAGAGCAGGTTTACCTTTCCCTTGTCAAATAAGGCGACTGTACAACCAGGCGATGGTACCATTTAATAGGTTTGTGGACCGATATGTCGATGCATCCAAAGTCACTGCAGTAACCAAGATCAGAGATGTGGCAAACCAAATGTATGGCTCGAGAGCAGGAACAGCAGCACCCTTGGCCGTATTGTCATATGCTCCGACTGATCCCCCGCACACTGAGGGGGTTAGTGAACAGGGGGAAGGGTCTAATCAGGCAGCTTCAGGAGTGCAACCCCCCCATCATCATCCGCTGCAGCTACAGGTACATTTGTTTTGTTTCCCACTATATTTATTGAGAGGTTGGTCGTAGAGCAGAGATAGACGTGGACTATCCTAGATCAGGTAGTGGCACGACTACCACAGGTAGTTCAGGGTCAAGTCCAGAGTGCGGAGCAGCGCGTGCGAGATGAGCTGAAGCGGGAGATTTCAGTACCTAAAAGTAGGATGGATGGCTTGGAATCTCATGTGAATAGAAGGTTGAATGATTTCAGTTCCGTAGAAGCTGATTCTTTGAAGACACAGTTAGCTGGCATGAATGCTGAAATTGCTAAACAGAAAGAGAAACTGATTGTTGTTCCTCCCCCAACTGTACCAGATTCCCTGATGAATTTATTTAGCATGCCCCCGGTAGCATCGACAGCTGGGGACATTTGGGGAGACTTAGTTCCACCTGAAACGGCCAAAGGAAAAGAAAAGGATACAAGTTCGGTAGCGGAACGTGATGACCTTTCTAGAGAAAAGAAGAGGCGAGCAAAGAAAGCTAGACGGGAGTCCAAGAGACTTCCTAAAGAGTAGGAAGCATTGGAGCAACAGCAGCGCGATGCGATAAGATCTGGAGCTTCTGGAATTGCGCTCCCTACTCCTGTGGATAGCACCCGTCCAGATCCAGTTTCTGTACCCGAAGTTGCACCCAGTGCTAAGGGTGCCAATATCACTCCGGATCTCTATACTTAAGGCGTCGTAGGTATGACCCCTCCTCACAACCCCTGTCTTTTTTACTTTGAGGACAAAGTAGACTTTGTTGGGGAGGGGGGTGGTCGAGCAACCTTCCAGTAGTTGTTAGTACATGGAGGTTGGCTCTTGTTTTGGAAAATTGTTTTTGTTTTGTTTTGTTTATGTGAACATAGTAGTGTCTCAGTCTTTGTTTTGTCTTTGTTTGTTTTGATTAGCAGTTGAATCTTGTATGTGGGTGAAACTACATGAAATAACCATGAGTTTGAGATTTGACTGTTAGGCTCTTTTTGTGACATCTCATACTTATGCGTGTTGATCATTGTTAGTTTGGACCCAAGTTAGTTCGTTGAAATACTGGAGTTGTAAACATGTGCCATGTGGATGTGAGGTTTGTTTGAAGACTAACATTGTATGTAGAAGCTAGAACTTGCTTGAGTAGTCTTGCTGAAATAGTTGAATGACTAGATAGGAAGGGATCATAGGCCATTTTTAATTTAGTCCACTTTACCAAAAACACTACCAAATGAAATCATGGACCCTTGAACCCTATTTGAGCCTGGATGCTAATTTTTATTGTCACCCTATGAAATCGTACCCTTGGTTCTCCGAAGGCACAATTCCATAACTCAAGTCAAAAGCTTAAGTTGAGGGTGGTCATGAGCTGAATTCAAGTCAAAAGCTTAAGTTGAGGGTGATGATGAAATAAAAAAAATATAAAAAATTAAAATTAAAAGAAAAAGAAAAAAAAAGAAATAAAATGCAGTAGCATAAAAAGGAAAAATGTGAGTACCAGGATGTAATGAAGTAAGAAAAGATGGTACCACTCAAGCAAGAGTTGTGTGCTGATAACAACTTTGGAGGAACATGGTAATTTAGTCACTTACAAACCAAATGTTCCAATCCCTAACCCGAGCCAACGTTACAAGTCAATAAAAGTCCTATAGTGATCCTATCCCGGTTGTTTGATATTTGAAGTGTAGAAAGCAAAGGCAAGCCTATGGTCTGAATATTTGCAGTGTTAGAAGTTCATTTTGGAGAGTGAGAGTAGTCGTCAATCCCAAAATATCATGTGTGTGGGATTTCTTTGTTGTGAGGGCACTATGGTTGCATTTGATAGTTGATTAAGTAAACAAATTGTGGGTACTAGCATAAGCATGATCGACTTGGTGTAATAAGATGTCATCCGTTAATTCTTGCATGTCGAGTCTAGATAAGGTTGTTGTTGAGAGAGCTGCTACTTCTTTGTAGATGGTTAGTGTTTTGAGTGTTTGAGTGTTTTCTTTTTATCGCTTGAGGACAAGCAATGGTCTAATTTGAGGGTGTTGATGTGTCGTAATTTCACGACACATTTGATGCTCAAAACAAAGGATTAAACCGAGAAATCATGTGTTTCTATGTGGATATGATGTTCTCTTTTGTGTTAGTACAGGTAAAACGCTTTGATGCATAAAATAGAAGGAATGCTAAGAAGTGGACTGAAGTGAGCCTCACGAACCCTCAAACGGGTCGTGGACATGACCACGAGTCATCTGATGACTCTGGAAAGGAACCATAGAAATCCTAGAATTTTGCCCAAGTGAAGACCACGACAAGTCTGACGAGTCATGAAGCAGTGTACGAGCCCGTATGACGTCTCGTAAAGGTGTATCAACTGAAGATTGAGTTTGTTTCCAAGTGTTGGACCACGACACACTCCACGAGCCATTGAGCACATGACAAGTCGTCATCCTTCTCATGGAGGTGTGCAACAGGAGAAGTCTAAGTCTGGACTACGGAGCATTGTGTGAACCGTACAACAGTACACGACTCGCGAACGCCTTCGTGAAGGTAAGCGACAGAGGAATCCTAAGTAGAATAGGATTTGGCTTCACAGACTATTTAAATCGTTTAGAGTCTATTGTTTTAGGGTATCTTTTATTTGACTATTTTTGAATATTTTGAGGGGACAAAACTTTATCTTCAAAACTAAAAACATCATTCTATCTAGATTACTGAAATTGTTGGATTTGGATTTGGTTGTTCTTGGGTTAACATCGTTGTTCTTGGTTTAACATCAACATTCAAGGAACTTTTGGATCTCGATTATTGTAAGTGATACTATTATTCTTTCAATATTGTTTTACCTCATATTCCTTGTAAAATGAGCAGCTAAACACCACAACTAGGGTTGTGGGAAACATGACGTGAATGTATCTCCTGATTTAGCAAGATTGATTTTGAATTGTGAATTGTCTATGTGTTTTTGCTTTCGAAATAATTAATCTTTAGTGAGTGCATGCATTAGAGGCAGCCTGTATTCCTTACTTGTTCGAGAGAAAAGTAATGATTGGGATAAAGCGAAAACAAACTCCATATAAGAGGTGTAGATTGTTAGAGTTCGAGAGAAGATAACTGCTACACTAACGCAGCAAATGTTAGAGTTTAGATACTCTAAGTCTGAGAGAAAAAGAGTGAAAAAGCATTGAATAAGACTGAGAAGTGATTTGATGAATTTATCTTGCTAGGAACATTAGACTCAAATGAGCAGAATTCATTCGAGCTAGATCACAAGAGTACAATAGTGTCATGCGGAACACCACCCTAGTTTCCTCTCTAATTTGATAAAACTTTGCAAACATCATTTCTCATGTTCAACTTAAGTTAGATAATTCAAAAGTTAATGTTAAAACATCAAATCGCCATTATTTACTTTATTGCATTTCATTTTTTTGGAAATATCAACTACAATCAAATAAAAGCACCAGTAAAACTATTTCTGTAGCAAATTCCCTGTGGGATCGACCTCAACTCCAGTTGAGTTCTATAAGTTGACTTCGGCCGTTTACACTTCTTTATTGAAGTATAAGTTTGGACGTATCAATGTTGCGACATAAGAATCATATGAAGCAATAGATAGGCCATATGTTGCAACATAAGAATAATATATAACAACAAATAGGACATATGTTGTAACACATGGGTGATCTGTAGCAACAGATAGGACATATGTTGCAACATAAGAATCATATATAGCAACAGATAGGTCATATGTTGCAACATAAGAATCAACTTGAAGCATCATCAAGAGGGTTAAAAAGATCTGAAGGATTCTTGACATTTTTTTGCAGTTTACCATCTCAAGATCTTTGGAGTTGAAACTTCTCCTTTGGCCGTTACTTGTTTCCTCAAATGAGGAATGGCTTCAAAATCCCAAGCCTAAAAAATAAAAAGATGTCAAATGTTGAATTATTCAATAAAATATTAATAAAATTTATCTGTACCATGAATGCCCATGGAAATCCAAATAGGTTATTGGTCTTTTGGAGATAATGGAGCCAACAAATATTTGACTGTCAATTCGTAGCTATCATGACCCCAAGGATTGTTTTTTGAAAGCATCAATATCCTCTGAGAACTTCACCCAATTAAGAGGTATGTTGTTGTTGACATCTTTGGCCATAAGTACATTATGTACAAACCAAAGTAAGCACAATAACTCCTTGTGCTTCTTTGAAACCTCCTTGTCATTCAACAAAGTTATCAATCTAAAATTTTTGAAGCTTGGGCCAATAAGGGACACCAAGTCTTGCTCCTGAATTGACTATTCATTACTTGTTTACTTATCTTCTCCTTTCTTTCGTCTGTGGTGTTGTTTTTTGGCTGTAAAAACAAGGATGGGCTGGAAAGGAGAATGACATTTTAGACCTGTAACTATGACAAACTCTTTTTTGCCAAAGAAAAGTGGCATGCCACAACAATTAATCAAAACCTCGTCCTTCTTTTCAATATTGTCAAACATGAACCTTCTTTTCAGAAGTCCATAGACAATGCTCATTTGAAAACGTGCATTATTATTCAGGGGCAAATCAAGATATTGCCCAAAATAACTATTCCTAAAAAATTCTTCCAAATCATTCTCCCGGAGTATTTTTCTGAAGCAGTCAAAAGATTTTCCCATGGCTGACCTAATAATGATATCACCAGTAGCATTAGGCTGTAAATGCACAGGAAACTGTGTGCATTGACATTTTTGACAACATCTTCTTCCTCAACTCCATTATTTTCTTCTTCTTTCTCAACTTCAATTTTTTCTCGTCTGTGTTCCTCATTCTCATTTTTTTCTTCTTTTTCTATCATGACCTAAAGTACCCCCTAGACGTGACATGGCATATACAAGCCACTTAGCATACATCATACAAGATAATAGAGTTAAAGAGTTCAAAAGATAGTTTTATATCATAAAGAGTTGATAAAACGTAGCAGAAGTCTAACACAGTCTCAAAGTCATCTAATGCATGATAAGAAACGTGATTGGGATTTAACCAATACATCACATACAAAAATCTGATAGGAAAAGACATGAAAACAATAAGAAAAGCCTCGATCCTGAAAACATGAGAACTCACCAATCTTTAAAGCTCAATAAAGAGTCAATAGCCACGAGTATGTGGAATAGAAGCATCTGATCCTACATTAGTGAAATAATATAGGCAAAAGTATGCGTTAGCTTATAAAATGTACCAAGTATGATAACAATGCATAAGAATTGTGAAATCATGCTAAAAAGGACTTTAAATGACATGCAATGACCAAACTAAATCATAAAATAACTTGGTAGAAAACATTATTTAAAATCATGGTCAATGCAAGCTAACATCTTTAAAATCCATTTGATATACTTCTAGAAGTAACCTTAGTTCATTATTGTGGGAAGTGAGCCTTAACCGACATAGACCATGTGAGCTATATGTCACGACCTAAAGTACCCCCTAGACATGACATGGCGTATAAGACCCCGAGAGCTTTATACAAGCCACTGAGCATGCGTCATACAAGATAATAGTAGATAAGAGTTCAAAAGTCAATTTATATCAAAGTAGCGAAAGTCTAAACATAGTCTCAAAGCCATCTAATACATCATTGAAATTAAAGTGGGATGTAACCCATACAAGTCTTAAAATAAAATGACATGAAAGGTAAATGTGGCTATGTCCTCGAACATATGAGAACTGACCAAATCTTCAAAGTCTCCATCACAACGAACTAGCCACGGGAGGATGGAGATGAGCCGGATCGTACACTTATAAGAAAATGTAGGCAAGAGTATGTGTTAGTACAAAAATGTACCAAGTATGATAACTATGCATAAAATTACAATATCATGCCAAAAAGGGGCTATACATAAGATACAATGGCCAAGTTTAAATCATAGGATGACATGATAGAAAACTTGAAGTAAAGGGCCATAGACAATACAAGGAGATCATATTAAAACAACATATGCTTAATAAGCCTTTAGAAAGTAACATTAGTTAATTATGTGGGAGATAAGCCTTAACCAACATAGACCATGTGAGCTATAACATGGAATCCGGTGTCTACCCCACACCGAAAAGAGGTGTCCTTACTTGCCAAGATAAGAACCATAGTTTCTAGCTTAAGTGGATCCACTAGATAATGTCTATCAAGATAACCTATGGTGGCACATAGTTTATGGGACATGGGTAATCGCTACTTGTCCACTCGGTGTTAAGCATAAATCCCACGAAATAGTCATAATTCATAGTTTATCTTATCGTTAATAGACATGGGCAATTGCCTCTTGTCTCATCATTAGGGAACATGGGTAATAGCCTCTTGTCCCTTATTATGGAAGGCACATCAAATAGCCAATACAAATTAGATTTCATCAGAATAGCTCCTTAATCTTTGATTCAAGTTTAGTTGAGAAAACCTTTCAACCCTTATGAATCCTTTATGTGAGAAAATCCTTTCACAATTTAACATCAACATTTATGCTTCATTCTCAAAGAAAATCTTAAATCGTCATAATTTCTTAGTTGAATATGCATAACTTCATAAAATTCATATTTTGATCATTCATGATGAGTCATGAATTTTGACTCATTTAGAGCTTATTATTTAATGAATTAGTGTCATCAATGCCTATTTTGTGTTCATAACTGATATTAAATTGTTTATGTGCAGCCATGGGGGCTTATCAATAGGGCAAGGACATTATGTTGCGAAAAGAAGCAAAAATGTTTGAAAAACTGAAGAAAAGGAAGGCTGGAGCTCATAAAAGCCACTCAGTGACTTGCCGAGTGAGCCTCTAGCTCGCTCAAAGGTCCAGCGAGTCGGCTCATGAACTTATCCCACTCAGTTAACAAAAGAATAATTCGGTGATACATCAAATGGAACAGCGAGGTCGACCCAGATCGCCTAAATAAACAGAACAAGTGGAGGCAGAAATCAAGTCCAAAAGGGCGAGAATGAGTACATCGGTGGATCGCCGAGTCGTTCGGCGATCCCAACTAATTTCGCTGACTTCTCCCACGTACTAAAAGGTTGGAAAGTTTTTGAAAACAAATAAATTGATTTTTTAAGAGAGAGAAACGTATCAGGATGAACCAAACTCAAGGAGACATTCATTACTTTTGATATTTTTGGAGCTATTGAACATTCTTGAAGAGGGTTATGAACTTAGACATTGGGTTTTTAAGGTTTTAATATTAATTTGTAGTATTTGAGCATTGAAGACTTTGTTATTCCGATGGAGAATCTCTTTGGTAACTATTTCTTGCTTTTTGCTATGATTGGCTAAAACTCCCTTTCCTTAGGGGTGTGAATATATAATCGAATATATAAATTAGCTTGTGGGTATTTCTAATTTCTAGATTTAATGTTTTTTTGAAATGGGTTCAGTTATTTATTCATGTTTTCCCTTATGAATTGAAGTTTCAAATTAAGTTCTAGCTTTAGATCTCTATGCTTGCTTGTGAAAGATTCTTAGAGTGGAATTTATGATTGATAGTTGTATTGACTCTTGTCTTTACAACCCAGCTTGATAAAGTGGGTTAAATTAAAAAATTTGGGTTTCTTTGTATTGTTAAGATTGTTGAGGTTTGAAAGAACTCGCTTGAATCATGATAGCTGATTGAAAAATGGATGTTATAGTTATAATCCATCCTACCCATTGAGATTCAACAACTTAAAGCAATTATTAATTACCCATTAATAGAAATTAGTATTCGATTGCTCACACACTCCTAAGGTTCCCTCTCTATTTGTTCAAACCCCGTGTTAATCATCTTTGTTAATAATTGGTTACTAAAATCTCTTAATATTGATAATTGACACTTATTGATTTACATTATGTTGCGTTTTGTTTATTTCTATTTTACAAGAGATTAGAACACTTTCATACTTCGTATTTGAATTCTTTTTATACCACTCCTTGTGGGATCAACCCCATCTCATCGTTGGGTTTATACTTGTTAGCGACCGCCTACACTTTGAATTATAAGAGGTGTAGTTGAGCATTGTCAAAAATAGTGTCATTGCCGGAGAGTGGAGTTAGAATTCTTATAATGAAGTGTTTTTGTGAACTAATTTGGTTGTAGTAGAACTTTCTTACTAGCTTTTTTGTTGTTTGCTTTAAATAGATGAAGAAATGAGTGTGAACAGAAGTAATGCTAGTCAACATGGGCTCGATGATGACATCAGAAACTTGAACGATGTCAATGCGGATCAAATGGAATGTGCCGGAGCTATCATTTGCCCCCAACTGTAGGCAACGCTATTTTTCATGTGACTGGAACTATGCTCCAGCTGCTGCAAATGAAAGGTTTCTTTGGGGGACTTGCTCATGATGCTCATGAGGACCCTCATGATCACATTCACAATTTTTGTGATGTGTGCGGACCATTCACCTTCAGGAATATCTCTCAAGAGTCAATCCGTCTTTGCTTGTTTCCCTTTTATCTAGTGGGGGAAGCAACGAAGTGGTTAGCCGAACTACCAAGGGACTCTATTACTTCTTTGGAGGAGCTCACAGAGGTTTTTTATGAAAGGTTTTTCCATCCCTCAAGAATGTTGAAGTTGAGGGATAGCATTCAAAATTTCAAGCTGATTGAGGGTGAGCCCATTCATGAAACTTGGTTGAGGTTTCAAAAGTTAGTCCTTCAATGTCCTACTCATGGGTTGCCGGACAATGTGCTCTTGCAATATTTCTACCGGATTCTTGACTCCGTCAATAAGGGTGTCTCCGATCAACTTATCATGGGTGGAATCATGAGGCAACCATTTGTCGTAGCATCAGCGTTGCTTGACGAGATGACCAAGATTAATCTAGCATGGCACACGAGAGAGGATCAAGTATCTCCTCTTAATGTTGGGTTGACTAAAAAACAACTAGAGAAGAATCAGGAGCGTACTGAAGACATGGCCAAGATGATGACCCAAATGGATTTTTTGACCAATCATGTCATGGAAGGTGGTTAAAAGTCTGTGAATGCGGTTGGCGCTAGTAGTGGAATGAGTCCGAATAATGCACAATTCGAAGCCATGTGTAATGAAGAGGTACAATTTTTGTTGAACAAGTGAGGGGTTCTCGTCCGAGCTATTCAAGGCCGGGCGGGAATCAAGGTTGGAACAAATATCATGATTGTGGTTGGAGAGATAGAGATAGAGATTGGCATGATAGGGATGCAAATTGGAGAGATAGGGATAGTGATAGATATCGTTTTGTGCCTCCCCATGACCGACCAAAACCGAAGGAACCAAATGCCAATCACGAGAGCTTTTGGACCAAAGATATGCTTGCCCGCATCCTAAACAAGGTAGAAGGATCAGATAAAGTTCTCAAGGAGATGAAAGTTGACTTCTCTTCATTGAATCAAATGGTGACCTCTCATTCGGTTTCTATAAAGCAACTGGAGACCCAAATGGGTCAAATCTCAGCCCACTTAAATCCGAAACCAAAAGGGGGTCTTCGTAGTGATACCTTGGCCAATCCGAAGAATTATAATGCCCAATGCATGGCAATCTCAACCCGGAGTGGTAAGGTTGTGGGAAGTGATGTGCTAAATGATGATAAAGCTAGTCTAAGTAAAGGGAAAGCTGTTGTTTTTTAGGGTGATGAACATGCCGAAGAATTGAACAATGAAACTCCCAATGAGGTTGGTGATGCACTGAAAAATATTATTTCTGATGAAGTTAAGAAGTCAATGGTGGGGATTGTTCCTCCCTCGGTACCTCCAAAGCCATTGCCCAAAGTTACTCCACCATTTCCTCAAAGATTGAAGAAGAGGGAAGAGGATGCAAACTTTCAAAAGTTTCTCTCCGTCTTCAAAACTCTTTCTATTAATCTTCCATTGGTGGAGGCGTTGTTAGAGATGCCGGGTTATGAAAAGTTTATGAAAGAGTTAGTCACGAAGAAGAGAAGTATGAATTTCGAGACGATTGAAGTATCTCATAGTTGTAGTGCCATTATGTCAAACATGGTTGTCAAGAAGGATGACCCAGGGGCATTTACTATCCCTTGCACTATAGGGCTGTTTCAATTCGCAAAAGTATTGTGTGATTTTGGGGAAAGTATAAATTTAATACCCTATGCCATTTTTAAGCAACTTGGGCTAGGTGCACCTAAGGCAACAGCGATGCATCTTCTCATGGCCGCCCGTTCTATCAAACGTCCTATTGGCAACCTCTATGATATTTTGGTGAAGGTAGAAAAGTTTATATTTCTGGTGGATTTTGTGATCCTCGATGGCAAGATTGATTCTGAGGTTCCTATTATTCTCGGTAGGCCATTCTTGGCTACCGGGAAAGCTCTTGTTGATATGGAAAGTGGTGATCTAAGATTTAGGATAAATGATGAGGAAGTTACTTTCAATGTTTGCAAGCCTATGAAGCAACCTAGTGACCTCCATGTAATACTGGTTATTGATATGATTAATGAAGCGGTTGCTAGTGTGGGTGAAATTTCTTGTATTGGTGAGTCTTTTGTCGCCGTCCTCTTGAATTATGCTGGGGAAGAAATTCAAGATTATGATGAGGTAGTATCTGCTCTATCAGGTTTAGGGTCTTATTTTAAGAACCCCGTGAAGCTTGATATCGATTTGAGGAATAAGGAAAGTCCTCAGGTAAAGCAATCTATTGAAGAACCACCAAAGCTTGAATTTAAAGTACTTCCACCGCACCTTCGTTATGTGTTCTTGGAAGCTAATAACAATTTACCCGTGATTATTGCCACGGATTTGTTTGAATGACAAACACAAGCGCTTGTTTATATGTTGAAAAAGTTTATTAAGGCTATTGATTGGACGATTGCCGACATTATAGGAATTCCTCCTGGTATTTGTACCCACAAAATTCAATTGGATAATGATTGTAAGCCAAGTGTTGAACATCAAAGGAGGTTAAACCCTCCAGTGCAAGAAGTTGTCAAAAAGGAGATCATCAAGTGGCTTGATGCGGGAGTGGATTACCCTATTGTGGATAGCAAATGGGTGAGCCTTTTTCAATGCGTTTCGAAGAAAGGTGGTATGACCGTGGCCCCAAATGAAAAATGTGAGCTTGTGCAACTGCGACCGATTACTGGTTGGCATGTATGTATGGATTATAGGAAGTTGAATGCATGGACCGAGAAGGATCACTTTCCAATGCCCTTTATGGATAAGATGCTTGATATACTAGCAGGTCGGGGATGGTATTGATTCTTTGATGGTTACTCCGGTTATAATCAAATATTTATTGCACCGGAGGATCAAGAAAAGACAACTTTCACATGCCCTTAAGGAACATTTTCTTTCAAAAGAATGCCTTTCGGATTGTGTAATGCACTGGCAACGTTTCAAAGGTGTATGCTCTCTATTTTGACTGATATGGTAGAGGATTCGATGGAGGTATTCATGGATGACTTTTAAGTTGTGGGGGATACATTTGAAGCGTGCCTTGAGCACCTTGGTAGAGTCTTGCAAGGATGTGTTGAAACAAACCTGGTACTCAATTGGGAGAAATGTCACTTTATGGTTAAGGAAGGTATTGTGTTGGGGGACAAAATGACGGGAGAAGGCATACAAGTTGATCAAGCTAAAATTGAAGTCATCTCCAAGTTGCCTCCTCCTATTTCGGTTGAAGATGTTATAAATTTCTTGGGTAATGCGGGTTTCTACCGGAGGTTCATAAAAGATTTCTCTAAGATAGATTATCCTCTTTGCAAGCTACTTGAAAAAGAAAGTGTCTTCGAGTTTGATGAAGCTTGCGTCAAAGCATTTTTGTGCCTAAAAGAAAATCTAGTGTCGGCTCCAATCATTGTTGCTCCAGATTGGAGCATTCCGTTTGATTTAATGTGTGATGCTAGCGGTACGGCTTTGGGGGCTGTACTTGGCCAACACAAGGGAAAATTATTTCACCCGGTCTATTATTCAAGCAAGACATTGAATGTAGCTCAAAAGAACTACACCGACACTGAGCAAGAGTTGTTAGTCGTGGTGTATGCTTTTGAGAGGTTTAGAGCATATTTATTGGGGACCAAGGTGGTGGTGCACATCGACCATGCTGCTATACATTATTTGATGGCTAAGAAGGATGCAAAGCCAAAGTTGATTCGATGGGTGTTATTGTTGCAAGAGTTTGATTTTGAAGTCAGGGATCGAAAAGCGTGTGAGAACCAAGTGATGAACCACTTGTCGAGGCTTGAATCGAATGTAGTTGTTTCCGGTGAAAAAGACATTGAGGAAGCTTTTCCCGATGAGTTGGTGATGGTTGTGTCAAATGGTACCACACCTTGGTATGCTGATTTTTTCAATTATGTGGTGTGTAGGATCCTTCCCAATGGGCTAAATTGTTACCAACAAAAGAGATTCCTTTTTGATTTGAAGAAGTGTTTTTGGGATGAACCTTACTTATTCTAGGAGTGTGCAGATCATATTATTAGAAGATGTGTTCTGGAAGTTGAGGTAGATGCTATTCTTGATGCTTTCCATGTGTTACCGGTTGGTGGGCACTATAGTGGAGTGCGTACAGCTGCTAAGGTACTATAAAGTGATTACTATTGGCCACCGTTATACTAAGATGTGAACTCCCTTGTCAAGAAGTGTGTGCAATGTCAAAAGCAAGGAGGAGTACCGCGAAGGAATGAATTACCTCACTCCTATTTTAGAGGTTGAGTTGTTTGATATATGGGGAATCGATTTCATGGGGCCTTTTGTGAGTTCTTATGGGAACAAATACATCTTGGTGGTTGTTGACTATGTCTCTAAATGGGTAGAGCATGTGGCCTTACCTAATAAGGAAGGGAGAAGTGTGATCGAATTCCTCGTACATTTTCACAAGGTTTGGCACTCCACGTGCAATTAGTAGTGATGGGGGCTCTCACTTCTGTAACCGAATGTTTGCATCATTATTGAGTAAGTATGGAGTCAAGCATAAGGCTGCCACCCCTTATCATCCGCAAACAAGAGGGCAAGTTGAAGTGTCAAACCGGGAAATCAAAAGGATTTTGGCCAAGACCGTTAATGGAAATCGAACCGATTGGTCCTAGAAGTTAGATGACGCTCTTTGGGCGTATCGAACTACATTCAAGACCCCGATTGGAATGTCCCCGTATCAATTGGTGTTTTGTAAATCTTGTCATTTACCGATTGAGCTTGAGCATAAGGCATTGTGGGCCTTAAAGGCCATTAACTTGAATTGGGAAGATGCGTCAAAGGATCAAGTTGACCAACTTCATGTTTTGGAAGAGTTTTAGCTTTGAGCGTATGAGAGTTCAGCCCTTTATAAGGAGAAAATGAAGAAGTGGCATGACGACAAAATCCTTCATCGAGAATTTAGAGTTGGTGATCTTGTGTTGCTCTACAATTCTCGTCTGAGATTCTTTTTGGGAAAACTCAAGTCAAAATGTTCGGGTCCGTTTAAAGTGAATCGTGTGTTTGCAAATGGGGCAATAGAAGTTGAAAGACGAGAATGGGTCGATGTTCAAGGTGAATGGGCAGAGACTTAAGCTTTACTTTGGAGAGCTCCCTAATGTGACTGTGGTTGATGTGGTGTATTTGGATGATGCTTGAAGGCATGTCCACATCGTGCCACGACGTTAACTAAGGCGCTTCTTCGGAGGCAACCCAAGTTTTACTTTTGTTGTTTGAATAACGTTTGTTGGATGTGTAGGTTGGAGTTAATATTTTGGAAGAATTGCAAATGGCCGAGGGGCTGGACAACTCGGTGAGCCGCCGAATCGCCCCCATCATCACCCAAATGCATCACCCCTTGAAGGTCAAAAGTGAGAAATTTCTGGAAGATTGGGCGAGCTAAAAGCCAATTCGGTGAGTCACCGATTTGGATCGGCGAACCCAATCGAGCTCGCCCTGTGAACCTACTGAAGGGTTGGATTTCTGTCAAGTTTGGCGAGCAGTGGCCCATTTGGCGCATCGCCGAGTGCATCGGCTACGTTAGTCAGCTCGCTAAGTGGGGCGCGAACTGAAGGTTCTATAACCTTTTAAAATCAAATATTTTCTTTAGTTTGAAATTTTTGACTCCTTTACACTTTCCCTCAAACTTTAGATTATACTTTCACATTTAGTGTCATTTGAGTTGCGTATGGAGTGTCGTTTGGAGTCCTTTCCCCTTCCTCTTTGCCACGTCCTCTTTTCTTCTACTTTGAGGTTGGTTTCTCAAACTTGGTTTATTTTCATGCCATAGTTGTGATGCTAATTGGTAGTGTGATGGGTATATTGTTGATTAGTTAAATTGTATGCTTTGATTGTATGCCCGTTGAATCGTATAGTTAAATTGAATGTGAGAAAGTTTAAGTGTCACGACCCAAGCCTAGGGCCTAGATGTGACCGGCGAATGGGGAACCCGAAGGAACCCCAAACAAGCCTCATAGCGTATCATTACACATCCTTGGTCGCGGAAGCAATTAAATGACCATAAACGATAAGCATAATCAAGGGGGAAATCGGGACTAAGGGAGCAAAAAAAAAGAAATGATACATAAATACCATAGATGAGTCAAGCTCAAGCATAATACACAACTTGTCCAACACCACCTCTAAACATGAGTACTTAGCGGGGGCCAAGACAAACTACCGGGCTCACCCTCATAGTCAAAACATAACTAGAAAGGAAAAGTTTGATACATAGCAAAAGATCATGAGCAACGTCCCCGAAATGGAGGACTCACCAATAACCACTATAGAAAATCGTACTAGCCACGCGGAGGAGGATGGTCAAGCGGTGCTCCGGTCCCTACATGGTGACATCATGTAGGCATAGAGTATGCGTTAGTACATTTGAATGTACTAAGTATATGGGATGCAATGCAATGCTACATTAGATGGACATCATAGGAAAAATGCGTAATCATACCCAATAGATAGCATATTAATGAAATGATTATGTATAATGATGCTTACATAAAAATCATATTTAGTGGGACGTAGTACATGTGTGGCGAGTGACCATCAATATAGTATTTCCAAGGCCTACCACCCCCTTGGAGAGGCGAAAGAGGTACAAACCCCTCAATATGGTTACACGGGCCTACCACCCCCCGAGCTAGGGACCAAGGTACAAACCCCTCGATATGGTTATACGGGCCTACTACCCCCCGTACTAGGCAACCAAGGTACCAACCCCTCGATACGGTTATACGGGCCTACTACCCCCCGTACTAGGCAACCAAGGTACCAACCCCTCGATACGGTTATACGGGCCTACTACCCCCCGTACTAGGCACAAGGTACCAACCCCTCGATACGGTTATACGGGCCTATACCCCCGTACTAGCTTGGTCGACTCACAACACTTATTTATGGGAAAATCATATACATGTGTCCATTTCATCATATTCATCAGTAATTAATAACCATCCGACTATAGGACGTTTACCTTGGACCTTCCCTTTCCTAGAATTCTATAAATGGGCTTTATCAAAAACAAGGGGGGGCAATTGTTTCATGTAATGAATCATGTATTTCAGAAACTAAGTCCAACCAATTCCAAAATCCATAAAAATCAGCCCACCAACAACAAACATATATATATCAACCTTCATAATTTGATCATGGAAGCATGTAAACCATAAACATCACATAATAATTCCATTTCATGATAATATGCAAAATGGACCATAATAGGGTGTGTAGTAGTAATTCCATAATTCAAGAGTTCATAAATAATCATAAGGACCCATAAACTTGAAGTAGAAATAGAGGATAAATGGTTGGACTTGTGGAAAGGAAGGTTTCCACAATCAAACCCACATACCTCAACTTTGGAGAATCCTTGATGAAGATTGGAATGGAGAATCGAAGCTTGAGATTGAGTCTTGAATCCGGAATTAGAGCTTGAGATGTTTGAATTTGGTTGAAGATCTTGGTGGAATTTTTGGAGAGGGCTTAGAGAGTGTTTTTGGAGTTAAGAAAAATGACTAAGTATGGGACATATCCCCTTTTTATAAAAAAGGTCTCCAACCCGCCTAAAAAAAAAGCTCACTGGAAATTGCAAATCTGCACAGACAGGTGTTACGAAAATGGTCATAACTCCCTCATCCTAACTCGGACTAAGGTGAAACCAAGTGCGTTGGAAAGCTAACTCAAAGAGCTTTAATTTGATAGGTTGCAGCCCTTCCAGTTCCTTGTGTGCTAAGAGATATGCCCCTTTAAAGTTGACCCTCCAAATCGCAATTTTTGCGATTTTCGAATTTTGATACGGTTGCTCTAAAATTTGGGTTAGACCCATTTCCCACTCAATTTGACCCCACAAATAAGAATATGAAGTCGAATTTCCGAAATCATGCACGGATTTTGAGATATATGGAAATTACAATTATAGGTGTTTCCGAAGCACATTTTCGGGCATTTTTGGGGTCGTTTCATTATCGAAGTTTTGTGGAAGGGTTTTCTTCGATTGCCTCTCCATTGATAACATTGACCCAAAAGAAAGTTAAGTTCGTATGGTCGGAAGCGTGTGAGAAGATCTTCCAAGAATTGAAAGATAGACTTACCTCCGCTATGGTGTTCACTTTACTGGAAGGGTCAGATGGGTTTGTGGTTTATTGTCATGCTTCAAGGGTTGGATTATGGTGTGTTCTTAAGCAAAATGGGACGGTTATTTCTTATGCTTTGAGGAAACTTAAGGTCCATGAAAAGAACTATCCTACCCCTAATTTGGAGCTAGTAGTGGTTGTTTTTGCCTTAAAGATATAGAGGCATTACTTATATAGTATCCATGTTGATGTCTTTACCGATCACAAGAGTTTGCAATACGTGTTCAAACAAAAGGATCTAAATTTTCACCAAAGGACGTGGCTTGAGTTGCTAAAGGATTACGACATGAGTGTCCTCTATCACCCTGGCAAGGTGAATGTGGTGGTGGATGCTCTTAGTCGACTATCAATGGGTAGTGTTGCTCATGTTGAGAATGATAAGAAGGAGTTGGTTTGTGATGTTCATAGATTGGCCCGATTGGGTGTTACGTTGGTTGACTCTAATGAAGGTGGTGTCATTGTTCATAATAGTTCAGAATCGTCATATGTGTCGGACGTGAAATCTAAGCAAGGTCTTGACCCAATTTTGGTTGAGTTGAAGGAAGTGGTGCTTAAAAAGTCCGTTGAGGCTTTCTCCCAAGCGGGAGATGGTGTGCTTCGGTATCAAGGTCATTTGTGTGTTCCCAATGTTGATGATTTGAGGGAGAAGATTTTCTCAGTCCATAGTTCTCGATATTCCATTCACCCGGAAGCCACCAAGATGTACCATGACTTGCGGGAGGTCTATTGGTGGAATGAGATGAAGAAGGATATTGTTCAATTTATGGCTAAATGTCCTAATTGTCAACAAGTGAAAGTTGAGCATCAAAAGCCGGGAGGCTTGTCCCAAGATATTAGTATTCCTATTTGAAAGTGGGAAGATTTGAATATGGACTTCATTGTTGGTTCACCCCGCACCCGGTGACAACACGACTCAATTTGGGTTATTGTACATCGTATGACCAAATCGACTCATTTCATTCCCATCAAGATTTCTTATACGATGAAGGACTATGCTAAGTTATACCTAAGAGAGATGATTAGGTTGCATGGAGTGCCCCTATCCATTATCTTCGATCATGGTACCCAATTCACTTCTCAATTTTGGAAATATTTTCAAAAGGGTCTTAGTACTCGTGTCAAGATCAGTACGGCCTTTCATCTTCAAATCGATGGGCAAGCAGAGCATACTATCCTAACTTTGAAAAATATGTTGAGAGCTTATGTGATTGACTTCAAGGGTAATTGGGATGATCACTTGCCTTTGATTGAGTTTGCTTATAGTAATAGCTATTATTCAAGCATTGGTATGACTTCATTTGAGGCTTTTTATGGTAGAAGGTGTAGATCTCTCATAGGTTGATTTGAAGTAGGTGAGGTTGATTTGATAGGTCCCGAACTGGTACATGAGGCTATGGAAAAAGTCTGACTTATTAGAGGAAGGTTGAAAACAGCTCAAAGTCGACAAAAGTCATATGCCGATGTTAGAAGGAGGGACCTTGAGTTTGATGTAAGTGATTGGGTCTATTTGAAAATTTTACTCATGAAGGGTGTAATGAGGTTTGGGAAAGAAAGGGAAGCTTAGTCCCCCTTATATTGACACATATCAGATTTTGAGGCGTATTGGTAAAGTTGCTTATGAACTTGATTTGCCTAATGACTTAGCATCAATACATCTGGTTTTCCATGTCTCTTTGTTGGAGAAATGTGTTGGTGATCCGACATCTATTGTACCATTGGAATGTCTTGGTATAAAGGAGAGTCTTTCTTAGGAAGAAGTCCCGGTTGAGATTTTGGACCGAAAAGTTAAGAAATTGAGGAATAAGAAAGTTGCATCCGTAAAGGTCTTGTGGAGGAATCAAAGAGTTGAGGCTGCTACTTGGGAGGCCGAGGTCGATATGATGTCCCATTATCCCCATCTTTTTCACTCCGATCCTACTCTAACTAGAGGTATTTAGCTCCTTATGGTTCATCATTTTTTGGTCTCATGTGTCTTACTTGTTCTCATGTTTCCTCATGAATGCATACTCATGAAAACTTGATTTTTTGAGAAAATGAGATAACTTGGTTTATTTCTTCTTGATTATGTGCCTTTAAGTGTGATTTTCATGTAATCCTTGGGAAATGATGTTTTAAATTTGTTTTAGCTTGGGGGTTGATGTTCCTCCTTGGTTATGTGTTCTGGTTAAGTTGCATTCTTGTTGGGCTGCTAGATCTTTTTCCCTACCCTCCTTGTATTTCCTTGAGTTCCATTTGAGAACTAATGTTCTCAAGGGGGAGATATTGTAACACCCCAGAATTTTGAAAAAAAAAGAAAAGAATCTTTTGGGTTGCAGGCTATGTCTACGGTTCCATCTATGGACCGTAGAAGCTTGTACGGGCCACAGATGGCAATCGTAGGAAGGGAGAAAATAATTTTATAAAAACAAGTCCGAGTAACCTTTTTACGATTCACCAGGATGGTCCGTTTTTCCTTGAACGAGTCATAGATAGGTCTCGTAGGTGGATCCCAGACTTAGAAAAAATTTTAGGGTCAAGATTGGTTTCTACGGTTGGTGTCTACGGGCCGTAGAAAGAACTACGAGCCGTAGACCATCCCTATCAAAGTTGGTCCAATTTTAAAAGTTTCTGAACTTTTCTACGGTTGACCAGTACGGTCCATAGAAAGTCCTACGAACCGTAGGTCCAAACCATAGAGAGGGGTCGACAGTTATTTTAAGGGGCTTTTTGGTCTTTTCCCTAATTTTTAAAAATCAAAATTAAGTTGTTTTGGCCTTCATCCTAAGGCCTATATAAGGCTTTTGAGACCTAAATTACCCGCTCAAACCCCATTCTTCTAAATCCCCAAAACTTAACCAAATTCACCTTTCCCAATTCTCTCACGACTAAGGAAGAAGAAAAAGCCAGGGTTAACTCAAGTTCATCAATCATCCATCCTTTTTGGGCTTTAAGTGGAAAGGTATGTGTGTATTCACCCATAGAGTCCTTTCTTCCATGGGGTCCCTAAAAGTTTCAATTGATTAAGTTAGGGTTTTAATTCAATCTTTGTGGGTTTCATCCAATTATGATTGATTATTATTGATTATGTCTTCTAATGCATGATTAAATATTAATCCATGTTATTTAGTTCAAATTACATTGACTCATGCCTAAATCATATTTTTGAACTATGAATCTGTGATGAACCCATGAACTAAGAATTATGAAGATATGCATGTGTTTTATGAAATGATTATAAATGATTTTGGGGATGCTTTGAAAGGAAAGTATCAACGCTATTATGAAAGGATTTGTCACTTACTATGATGATCATGATTGTGAAAGGTATTTCTCACATATGGATTCATATTGGTGAAAGGTTTTCTCATCTATGTTGAATTACATTTAAGGAGCTATTCTATGTTTTGATCTTGAAATATGTGGATTGGTATTGATCATTGCCTTCCCTATGTTAAATTGATATTTGACTTTTATCTATTCCGTTAGGATTTAAACTTAGCACCGAGAGGGCATTGAGGTGGAGGCTCAAATAGGGTAGTCTCTTTTAACAACCTCTAGTCCCTAACTACGTGCCCCCGTAGGATTGTCTGAAATGACCTAGCTAGTGGATCCACTTTAGCAAATAATGATATGTACGGATCCTACCTTGGCAAGTAGGTTCCCCTTCTTTCGGTATGAGGGATATACCGGATTCCATGATATAGCTCTCATTATCTTATTATCGGCACAAAATGATTATGTCTTCTTCAAAGATTTTCTTATGTCCTTTATGTTAATGTACTTGACCATGTTTACATGATTTTCATTCCATTTCTTCTATAAAGTTTTCAAATGTTTCAATATGATTATGCCTACTCATTTTTAAGTCATTCATGCTATCATGCCTATGCTTATGCATATTGCCTCATACTTAGTACATTCCATGTACTAACGCATACTTGTGCCTACATTATCTCATGAATGTAGGGTCCGACGCTCCTAATACCTCCCATACTCGTGGCTAGTTGGTCTCATAGACTTGAAGATTGGTGAGTCCTCATGTTCCGAGGACTGGGATACCTTTATTGCTTTTTGTCATTTTCGTTTTCAGACCTTGTATGTAATGTATGAGTTACGTCCCTATCACTTTCCTTTTGATATGTTAGATGGTTATTGAGACTTATGTTTTAGACTTTCGCTTTGTCATACCTCATTTGAAATATGAAATGTTTTCTTTTGAACTCATCATTTCTATTATCTTGTATGATGTATGTTAAGTGGCTTGTGTAGGGTCCTCGAGGTCCTATACGCCATTTTACACCTAGCGTATACTTTGGGTCGTGACAATGCATGAATCCAAAAGAGTAACATGGGGAACTAATACCTCTAGCTAAAACCAAAACGGAGGAAAAGAGATAGGGGTACTTGGACATCATATCGACTTCGGCCTCCCAAGTCGCACCCTCAACTAATTGATTCCTCCAAAGGACCTTCACAAAAGCAACTTCTATATTTCTCAACTTCCGGACTTGACAATAAAAAATATCAACCAGGACTTCTTTATAAGAAAGACTTTTATTAATACTAATGCTCTCCAATGGCACAACTGAAGTAGGATCACCAATACACTTCTTCAACAACGAAACATGAAACATCGTATGCACCGATTCCAATTCGGAAGGCAAATTCAACTTATAGGCTACCTTATCCAAACATCTCAAAATATGATATGTGCCTACATAACGGGGACTAAACTTCTCTTTCTTTCCAAATATCATCACCCCCTTCGTAGGTGAGATTTTTAAGTAAACTCAATCATCAACATCAAATTCAAACTCTCTTCTTCTAACATCCACATAAGACTTTTGTCGACTTTGAACCATCTTCAACATCTGTCTAATAATTCAAACCTTCTCCAAAGCCTCATGCACCAAATCAGGCCCAATCAAGGTGACCTCACCAACCTCGAACCAACCAATAGGAGACCTACACCTCCTATCATAGAGAGCCTCAAATGGAACCATTTGGATGCTTGAGTGATAACTACTATTGTAAGCAAACTCAATCAAAGGTAAGTGATCATCCCAATTACCCTTGAAGTCAATCACATAATCTCTCAACATATCTTCCAAAGTCTAAATAGTACGCTCGGCGTGACTATCAGTCTGAGGATGAAAGGTCATACTAAACTTAAATCGGGTACCAAGGCCTTTTTGGAAAGACCTCCAAAACTGAGAAGTAAACTGGGTACCTCGGTCTGATATAATGGATAAGGACACCCCGTGCAACTTAACCATCTCTCAGATATACAACTTAGCATATTCCTCATTCGAATATGAGGTCTTCACGAGAATAAAGTGTGCCAACTTCGTCAGCTAATCCACAATGACCCAAATCAAATCATAATGTTGTCGGGTGTGAGGTAAACCTGTAATGAAATCTATATTCAAGTCTTTTCTCTTCCAAGTAGGAATGCTAATATCTTGAGCCAAACCTCTCGGTTTCTGATACTCAACCTTCACTTGTTGACAATTTGGACACTTGGCCACAAATTTTGTAATATTCTTCTTCATCTCATTCCACCAATAGACCTCTCATAGATCGCAGTACATCTTGGTGGCTCCCGATTGAATAGAATACTGAGAATTGTGAGCTTTCGATAAGATCTATTATCTTAACTCATCAACATTTGAAACACACAACCGACCTTGGTAACGACATCTCCCCCTTGGGAGAAAGCCTCAATGAATTTTTTGGAAACCTTCTTCTTTAAATCAACCATAGTTGGATCAAGATCTTGCCTAGCCTTAATATTCGATACAAGAGACGATTCTGAGCCATTCTGAATAATGATGCCACCATCCTCGGAATCAACCAAGTGAACACCCAATCGAGCTAGTCTATGAACATCACGAACTACAACCATAGTTAGATCAAGATCTTGCCTAGACTTTACATCCATACAAGAGATGATTCTGAGCCATTCTAAATAATGATGCCACCATCCTCGGAATCAACAAAGTGAACACCCAATCGAGCTAGTCTATGAACATCACGAACTAACTCCTTTTTACCATCTTCAATGTAAGCAACACTACTCATCAATAGTCAGTTAAGAGAGTCGACAACCACATTTTCCATATCAGGATGATAAAGAAACTCATATCATAATCCTTCAATAACTCAAGCCACCTCCTTTGGTGAAGATTCAAATCATTTTGCTTAAACACGTATTGTAAACTCTTATGATTGGTGAATACATCCACATGGACACCGTACAAATAATATCTCCAAATCTTCAAAGCAAACACCACCACCGCTAACTCCAAATCATGAGTAGGGTAGGTCTTTTTATGTATCTTAAGTTGCCTCGAAGAATACACAATTACCTTCCCGTGTTGCATTAGAACATAACGAAGTCTAATTCTTAAAGCATCGCAATATACAACAAACCCATCAAAACCTTTCGGTAATGTCAAAATTGGGGCGGAGGTAAGCTGAGTCTTAAATTCTTGAAAGCTCTTCTCACACGCGTCCGACCATAGAAACTTTACCTTTTTATGAGTCAAGGTAGTCAAAGGTGAAGCAATAGGGGAAAATCCTTCCACGAACCTTCTATAATAACTAACTAAACTCAAGAAACTTCGAATATCTGAAGGGAAAAGAGGTCTAAATACCTTCACCAGAAATAATATGTCTAAGGAACGCAACAGACCTCGACCAAAACTCACACTTGCTAAACTTAGCAAACAACTGATGATCCTTGAGAATTTACAAGACAATCCTTAAATGATCGGCATGCTCATCCTCACTCCGAGAATAAACCAGAATATCTAAACATGATCACGAACATATCAAGATATTTCTTGAACATCCTATTCATAAGATCCATGAAAGCTGCCAGGGTATTTTTCAAGCCAAACGACATCACTAAGAATTCATAGTAGCCGTACGAGTTCAAAAATTGGTTTTTGGAATGCCACTTTCTCTTACCCTTAGTTGATGATACCCCGATCAAAGATCAATCTTTGAGATGAAACTAGCACCTTGGAGTTGATCAAACAAGTCGTATATCCTCGGAATAGGATACTTATTCTTTACCGTGACCTTGTTTAATTGTCAATAATCAATACACATACGAAGTGAACCATGTTTCTTCTGAACAAACAAAATTAGAGCACCCCATGGTGAGATACTCGGTCTAATGGAACCTTTATCCATCAAATCCTTCAACTAGTCCTTTAGCTCCTTAAGTTCTGCCGGAGCCATATGGTAAGGAGAAATAGAGATAGGTTGCATATCTGGAAGAAGGTCATACCCGAAGTCAATCTCCCTCTTGGGAGGGATGCCTAGAAGATCATCAGGAAACACTTCTTGAAACTCATTAACAACTGAAACTGACTCCAAAGTAGAGGTTTCAAAATCTGTATCCCTAACCCAAACAAGGTGGTAAATGCAACCCTTAGAAATCATCTTCCTAGCCTTAAGGCACGAGATAAATCAACCTATAGGCGCTGAATTTCCACCCTTTCATTCTAAGATAGGTTCATTTGGAACATGGAATGTGACCACTCAAGTTCTACAATCAATGGAAGCGTAACTAGAATGAAGCCAATCCATCCCAAGAATGACGTCAAAATTCATCATGTCTAACTCTACTAGATCGACTAGGGTGACTTTATGGGAACTAAAACTGGTCAATTTCTATAGACCCATCTAGCAACAATGGAATCACCAACAGGAGTAGAGACTGAGAAAGGTTCTAAAAGAACTTCAGGATTGACATCAAACTTCAAAACCACATAAGGAGTCACAAAAGATAAAGTAACACCTGGATCAAGCAATGCATAAATATCAAACTGAAAGACTCGTAACATACCAGTCACTACCTCCGAAGAACCCTCATGATCCTATCGAGTCTGAAGGGCATAAAACATGTTCTGACACTGAGCACCACCTGAACTAGAAGAAGCACCCTGTTGAGTCAGGCGACTAGAAGAAGCATTAGGCTAAACCTGATGACCATCTCTGCCCTTGCCAACAAGCTAAGGGCAATCTCTCAATCTTTGACCACTCTTACCACAACCATAGCAACCATCGGTACCAGCTAAGCATCTCCCAGAATGACTCTTGCCATACTTTTGGCAAGTGGGGAATGAAGATCCACTCGAACCACCTCCTTTAGGCTTAGGGTTAGATACCCTATCCTTGTTAAACTTTTGAAGTGAAAAGTTTCATTACACATTTATTTCAAATGTGGAAAAAAAAAATATTAATGAGTAATGAAATACTATAAATATCAGCTTTAGAAGATGAATGCATTATAATTTAAAAAATATTCATTTGAAAACGTTACTTACTTACAAATAAAGGCTAAAATAATGAATAAGTTCAATATTTTAAAATAAACTTTCAAATATATAATATATTAATATATGAAGTAATAGTTTCTTTGTACTGAAGGGTCGAATAATTCGACATGATAATAGTTTAGTTTGAATAATAAATTTACTTGAGAGAGTAATATTTATAGCCAACAAAATTTTAGTATGTATTAAAAGGGTAATTATGTATTTATTGTGAGTGGTTTTTACGTTTTGTACTTTGAAATTTTATGAAACTCTCTAAGCTTTAAACATTTTTTAGTTGATCCAATTACGTCTATCTAGTAGCATTCTAACTACTTTATTGTGTTTAAAGAGCTAATTACTATTTTGTAATAATTTTATTTAAATTACTCAAATGCATTACAATCTTTCAATGAATTAATTTAAGTTTAAAAAGTAAAGACGTTCAACTTTTGATAATTCAATTTTTTAGCATTTAAAGTTATATATATATATATATATATGAGATATCAACATAAATTAAGAGGATGTTGCCTAATAAAATAGCATTTGTAGAAGTTGTACCATTTTTATTTGCTAAAAAGTTGATTTTTTTTCTAAATTTTTAATGTGGACGATAAGATTTTTAAAGAAATTACTCTGAAATCTTCAAACAACATTCAATAGTTATAGCAAAAACTTTACGCCATCTTTGCTTGAAACAATAATAACATTATATGGTATGCTAAACTTACTAAGTTAAATAACATATTTGAACTGATAAAATAACAAATCAATAGTGAAAATGTATATACATGAATAATTGGACAGTGTAATAAGAATCTCTGTCTGATCATATTATACAAAATGAAAAAAAAAGTTATACAAAGCAATATACCAAAAAGAAAAGGAATACCAATAAATAAAAAATTACATAAGAACTATGAGATGATGAAACACAAAGTATAGTGGACTAGCATTTTCTATCCAATTTATGAAGGGAGAAAATTGTTCACCCTTAACAATTAAAGTCATTAAGAAGTGAAAAATGATAAGTTGTAACATCTAACCATGTATTTGGTCTAATTTAATTGTCATTATTGGTTCAACTTTAGAGGTTAGTAAAATAATTTATAATTAAGAAAATTAGTGAAGGGCATTTTCGTAATTCAACTTTGAACTTAAAACATGTGTGTGAGCGCACGTGTGCATGTGTCTTTGTGTTTGTGTCTGTCCTTCAATTCATCTGTATGTATTGTTCACCCTTAACCAGAGGTCTCGGGTTTGAGCCCTGGTATGGAGAAAAACCTTTTGGGAGTGCCACCCCTGAATGGGCCCTGCATTGTGCGATTCAAATTTAGTCGGGGCTCTAATATGAACTCCGGACACCAGGTGGGAAACTAAAAAAAAAATCTTCATTTTTTAGTTAGAATGAGGGCCATGAAAAAATAATGCAAATTACATTTTTTTAAAATTCAATGTCATTTCCACAATATTGTGTGATCCCAGTTCTCCATTTCACCCTTTAAAGAAAATAAAACAAACCTAAATTCATCTATTGGAGCTAATTCAAATTGACTAGGAAGAAATAATTGAACAACTTTCCTTGCTTTCGTAACCACAAATGTTTCCTCAAGTGATATAACTTTCAATTAAAGTATCTTTCCAATTAACTACTTTGTGATACAAACTTAAAATAAAGAATGGAGATCAATGTGCAACACACGTTCACGAAAACTAGTCCTATATTAAAAGTGGAACACCCCAAGTGAAATGTTGAAAAGGATAATTTTGTTATGTTATGCTTCAGCAAACTTGAGATGGCAAAATAGTCTGTCCTAGCTAAGCGTTCATCCTGCAAACAGTTGCATTGTGTAATATAATACATTACGTCTAATTGATTAAGGCCCGGAGGGATAGTATACTATATAAATTAGGCTTGTTGCAACTCTATTAGTCCATTTGATGTTCGAGTCCTTTATCACTGCATATACACAAGAATGGAAAACTTGGTGTTTGATTGCTTTCAAGGATTTTGCATCACAATTCACAAGCAATCACCAACTGAATACTCAAAATAGACAGGTAGAAAAATATTCAAACAACCAATTGGAGGGGCCACCATTTGGCTCATTTTGTTCGAAAGACGCATTACTAAACTTGGCAAATTAAAAGCTATCCTAGATTGCCAATAGGTCGCAAATTATGTAACAGAGAAAAGATAGTCTAATTCTTTAGTTCAAATGACACATTCTTCACTTAGTTCCTTCAGCAGAGACACTGATCACTCCTTACCCTCCTCCGCAGGAGACTCAACGTCACTATCCACTGAAGCCACTGCACACTGAGAAGTGCTTCCATTTGATGCATCCCCCTGCATCTCACCATTTCCCATTGGTGGTGGATACACAAAGTAACCATGGTGATGAGCCATTGGGCGCTTCAACAACAAAGGTTCCCCTCTCAGGGATTCACTCTCTTCACCATCAAACTCACGATATTGATGCAAGTACAAAGTCAAGGGTTCAATGTATTCATCAAAACCAACCTTGCTCATTGCCCAAAGAATGTCTTCAGCGGTGATGGTCTTGCGCTGCTCATGCTGGCAACGATCGTTGGCTTCCAATGTTATGAAGCTTATGAACTCAGAGACACATTCTTGGATGGTCTGTTTGGAGTCATCGGATATCTTGCCATGGGAAGGAAGGATCCTGCGCATGATTCTGACCACGTTTGCTATTGGCATGAATCGGTCTTGCTCCCGAGTGATGCATTCAGTAATTGCCTGGTTGAGATGAGCAGGCAGTCCCATGCTCATCTCTGTAGCTTAATCACACAACAACAAGGCGTCAGAGTGAAATGAATAAGAAGTATAGTATATATCATCAAAATATTCGTCTAATTTCATTACAACTAGCTAGGCTTTATAGTCTAATTAAACTTTATTAAGTCAAATTTGCTATTGACTAACTTTTCAATTATTGAAGAAATTACAAGCTAATGGTATGCGGACATAAATGTTTCATCAATTATTAGCTGGATGTGAGAGTAGTACTACTGTAAGACGGCACTATGAATTTTGGAAATATTCATGTAAACACCCAAAACAAATATTATTTCGACAAAAGATATGGCCAGTGTGAATACAAACTAATTAAAGTAACATAAAACGCTTCATATATAGTTTTCAGCATCTATCTTATATTGTTTGATCTTCAACTGACCCTCGCATATATCCAAACTTGCCTCTGAACGAAAGGCTTTTTCTTTGACCATAATTGTGATATAGAACTATGACAAAATTTTATTGTAACGGACACTACTCTACCCACTGTTTTCATATTCTCTATATTTGTAGTACTAGCTGTTCTCAAAGTTATACGCTATGCTTCTTAAACTTTGGATAAATAAATGCTAGCTAGATTTTAATTAAGTATATATGTCCATGGTCATTACAATTACAGTTGATAAATGTGTTCTGTATTTAAATTTTTATGGCAAAAGGAGAGAGTAATAAAAATAAATTGTAACTAACACATTAGACAAATTTTATGCCAAAATTAAAGCCTTTAATTTATGTAATAGAGCTAGCTGGTTTTCAAACTTGCTTACTTTAGACGGTTTGTTTCTCCCTCTCCCTTTAATTATTCTTTTTGGAGGGGAGACACGCGTAAAAACGGGGTAGAGAGGACACACTATAGGTTAAAAAGATTGCATGCACGCCACTTGTTTACTTTTTTCTTTAAAGTTCCAAACGAAAACCAGAAATGGCCGTGTCGATCATCAATACCATGAATCGATTTATTGATCTTTGGATATACAAACAGCTATCTTTGCAAATATATATGGAAAAAAATGTATATATGGTCTAGGCTAATTAAAGACGGACATACAGAAGATGATGATACAGCAAGCCAAGAAATGTACACACCATTTTTATTAACTTCCAAGACCCAACAGAGCTAAAGAAGATAATGAAAATTCAGAGGAATTAATGAAAATTATTAGCAGCCCCAATTAACTCTCCGGGAAAAAAGACTATCCTCATTTGCTATCTTTTCGGGTCAATGAATAAATATATAAGGGGCTAGTGTTGGGTGCGCTTCAACATATATAAAGCTTCATGAATATTCAACAACAACAACGACATACCCAATATATATATTTCCTCAAAAGGTGTCCGGACGTGTGATGGGTACACATCCTTACCCCAACCTTGTGAATGTTCAAAGATTGTTTTTAATTGAAACTCTCAGCTCGAGTAAACATATCAAATACAAAAATTCACGAATATTCCGACCATACATATATATTGAGAGAGTACTGTGTAATGATTTGTAAAAGTAAAAGATAAACTAGGCATCATACCAGGGGTAGGGGTTGGTTGTGGGGATCTGCGATAGCTATGAAATCCTCCATTTCCTGAACCAACAACATGTTTACCATTATCCATCTCACTCTCTCTACAAATATCTCTCTCTCTCTCTATGTATTGTATGTGACTCTTGGCAAGTATTAAGTGCCAATATATATAGCTACAAAATTTAAGAGAAAGGGGGACACGTGGCACCAGGGCGGAGTGAACTAGAAGAAGGTATTCACCGGGATAAATATGATTTCACAGTTGGACAAATGAGAATTGATTGGAAACGACATAACTATATACTACTACTTTCTCAGTCCCAAAATAAGTGTTACTTTAGCTCATTTCTCTCCCATTAAGGAAAATAATAAATTGAAGGTATAGTTTACTAAGTTGCCTCTATTTATTAGATGTTTTTGGTAATTGAACACTATTAATAAGTAGTAGCTCTTTAATATAGGAATATAGTTGAATTCTTCCAATGACACTTTTTGGGGACAATTTTTTTGTTGCTGAAGTGACACTTATATTGGGACGAAGGGAGTATAGATTATTTACAGTTTAATTAAGCCTTTGGCCAATTCACTCTTCTCTTTTCTCAACAATTTATATTTCAAATTCTCACCAAAACTCTGTCAAACTTGTACATTTCGATGAAAAAAAATTCTCATTTCAAAGGACTATACTAAGACAAATATTTATAGACCCCTCGATTCATGTTGAAGTAAATATCTAAATTTGTATGTAAAATATTTTTGAGAGAAATCTATGTGCTAGAAGCAAGAAATCTAGTGATCTATAAAATATCTATTATTTGTGAATTACCAACTGACACACTACGTCGAATACTAGATCTCATGCCTGTCAAATATGCTGCAAGAGCTAGCATCTTATCCAAAAAATTGGATGCAGTTATGGTCTACACAACCTAACCTTGTGTTTGATCCCCTGCTTTTTCAATATGTATCTTATATTGAGGATTATGCTTGCAGCATAATCCATAAAATTCTCATGAATCATATTGGACCTATTATGGGATTTTTATCTTCGTCTCGAATCATGGTATCTAGAAGTTAACTCTAGATATGGCCAACAATGAAAAATATGTGTTGCCAGATAGCATATTTAAGCCTTCAGTTAGAGCATATTTAAGTTAACTCTGCCATATTGTGCGACGTTGATACATTTGAAGCTATCGAGGTGTATCTTTAAGCATTCAGTTAGAACATTCTGCAATTGACAACTCTGTAAGATGAAAATAAAAACTAGTCGTATTCTGCCAATGCTTGAGACTTTGGACTTCTGTTGGTTTGGTTTCTCCAAAGCTTGTGAAATTGTCAATCCTTAGCAGCTATATAATTACATTGAAAGTATTAAGGACCTCTGCTTGAAAGGATTAAGGACCTCTGCTTGAATGGATTAAGGACCTCATCAAAAAATTGAGTCCAAATAGATAAAACCACAATTCTTCCCTAAGAAATTCACGGATAAGGAAAGAAAACCAGATGAAGAATGCCAAAATGAGGATCATATACTAACCCCCATATTAAATCAAGAAGAATGCCGAGAGAATCACTCCATTTTGAGCTCTAGAACTCCCAATATGCTCCAAATACCATATAAAGATAGTCTGAAATCTTTTATACCTGTGCAGCAGTATTTACATCAGAAACCAGCTACTTTGATTTCACTAAAAGAGCCGTATCTTCCTCATACGATAGTGAAATGCTCCGATCTTTTCCTATATGTCTTAAATAATGATACGGACCTACTCGTTTGATCGAAACTAAATTCTGTGCTCGTTTACCCAGTCAAATATTATTTTTTTCTCGTTAAACAATTATTTCATATGCGATAAAAATTCAATCTCAACTTAGCGAAAACACACCAAACTTTACTGATCAGACCTATAATTCATGCTCAATCTTTCAGAAGTTCCGAAATAATTTTTCGATCCTTAAAACTAATAACGAACCTTTTAGTTGATACAATTTGCTGAAACAGCATCAAAACATCCAAAAAGCTTTAAAACTCACACAAAACTCATCTGGAACCTCCCTAACACAAACCAAATATGCTACTAGCTTGGAAATGATATTTCAGACTCAATGATATCATCAAAACACCCAAATAAGGTTACCTTAACCAGATGTATGCCCAAAGTCAACTTTAACTAAAGAATCTCCAAATTTTCATTAAGGACATAAAACTCATCCAAAAGTTTCAGGAACTGAACCAAACATTCAACTAGATCAAATACCACCCTTCGAAACTAGTGGATTCATCAAAACTCGAAAATGACCTTTCTAACCTCAAACACTAACTAAAGTCAAACTTTAACCTTAACTTTTCCCACATCTCATCTAATGGCTCAAAATCAAACCAAAAGCCTTGGGACCCAAACCAGCAGTACATCTAGACCAAAAAAACTATTTCGGAGCTAACGAAATTGTCGGAATTCCATTCCAAGCTTGCTATCACCAAATGTTGATTTTGGTCAACTATCTTATGCTTTCAACTTTCAAATCACAGAAACTCTTTCAGAACTCATCTAAATACCTCAGAACCTGAACCAATAGTCCTACTAACCCCAAAAGTCACGTTCTGGAGCTGATGGTACTGACGGAATTTCATTTCCGATACTCAAATGTCCAAATGTTGACTAAAGTCAATCATTTCATCTTTAAAACCTTCAAGGTGAATCTGGGCAGCTCCTTTTGTCTAAAGGGAATGGAAAAGATTTGATGAAAGGTGTGTCATCACTTTCTCAAGCTAATCTCACAAATAATTTGATTATTTCAAAGGAAAAGCAGGGGGAGATGAGTTCTCCTTGGTGGGCTGATTTGGTTGATGAAAAAGAGCAGGTTTCACCTCCTATTTTGAATGGAAAATTAAGTCCACAAGGATTAGAATTTGTGCCTAAAAGTGTGATTGCAAAGAAGAATGAATCAGAGGCCTTAACATCAGGATTTAGTCCCTTTAATGCTTACGCTATTGATTTGGGGGATGATATCTTTGATTAGGATGAGGAAGATAATATACTTGACGAATGTTTTGATAAAGTGGCTAGGTATGGGGGTATCTCACCTAGACATCAAAGAAGTGGAAGCAGCAAAAGCAAAAAGAAGACACATGGTAGGCAACACAGTTGGGATCGTAAAGTGACTGGGGAGTTTGTTCTAAAGTAACTACCTATGCGACTGGTAAAGCAAAATCATATGACAATGTCAATAGATTTAACAAGATCCAATTAATAAACCCAAGAAGAGGTGATGAACTATCAAGTGTTGTTGGACATATTTAAAGAAGAAGACAAGAGGAAAATACTTCAGGTTACTTTAGACGAACAATCTATTTTTTAAAAATTCGTACATTTGTAAAAGCTAGATTGAGGTTGATAACTCAAATTTCTTCTTGGCTTTCATATTTTTGTATTATTTAAGTATCTTCATTTGTAATATCATCATAGAGTGTATTACAAACTCGATGATGGTCATATATTACCGAGTTCTCTCTAGTTTTTATTTTCTTCATGCTTGTTAATTAATAGAGGTTCATAACCTTATTAAGATTGGTAAGGTAACGCCTAGTCCCCCTTGCTTGTACTTATACATATTGAGGATTTTTATGTTAATAAAAGACCGCTAGACACTATGTCTAGTGGTATACATTAAAAAAAACATTCAAAAATCAAATATTTTTAAAAACTCCCAACTTTTCACTCTAGTTCCCAAACCAATCATACCAATGGACCAAAAACGACTCGGTGCAACTTTCAAGAAGGGTAAAACGGTAATTTTCCAGAAATTTTTAAAAATGACCTTTAGGGCCATTACACTTGCAGCACAATACAAGTGGAAAATCTTCCATTGGTGAAGAAGACAGAGTGTATTAGCTTAAAAAAACTTTCTGTGGTCTTAAACAAGCTCCAAGAGCTTGGTATTGTGTGCTGGACATTCATTTTCTTGTCTCAAGGCTTCAACGGAAGCCTAAATGAGCCTACTTTGTACTTCAAAAGGCAATGATGGGATGTGGATTGTGATATAAGTTTATGTTGATGATTTGATGATCACTGGTGAAAATCCTCTTGCGGTTAAAGAAGTTAAAAATGAAACGCTAAAAGCTTTTGACATGTCTGATCCAGGAGAGAAGAAGTTTTTCCTGAGAATGAAGATTTCTCAGTCTTGTGAAAGAATTTTCTTGTCCCAAAGAGGTATGCCTTGAATCTGTTGAAAAAAGTTCAAGCTTGACAAGTGCAAACCTGTTGCAACACCACTTGTTGTGAATGAAAAATTGATGAAGGATGACGGTGAAGAGAGGCAGATCCAATAGTTCATTGAAGTCTTATTGGAAGCCTATTGTATCTGACTGCTTCTAGGATAGACATAATGTTTGATGCCAGTTTATTATCCTAATATATGCAAAGTCCCAGCACTAAGCATTTTAGAGCCACTAAAAGGATGTTAAGGTACATTAGAGGGACAAATCTTCAGCAGAAGCCGAATATGTGGCTGCTTCATCTGCTACAAATCAAGGAATTTGGTTGAGAAAGATCTTGTTTGAATGATTCAAATACAAACATATGAAAACTAGAAGGCAGTTTGTATCGGTTACTGAACTGAGATTTAAGAACAAGATGTTGAATGACATTCCTATAGAGGAAATATATCAAGTGGTCAATATTTGGACATGTTTCCAGATTAGGAATGTCAAGGGTAAACTTGATAATTGGTCCTGTAAGAAGAGCAAAGAGGTGGCAGAGAGTGATAGAAAAACCAATTGAAGGTGGATATTTGATCAAATATTTCAATTAAAATATGAGAATTAAGAGTATAAAAAGATCTCATGCTCAATTAGAAATATCATAATAAGGACAAGTTGTGCTTGTTCAGGTGGTTGAGCACTTCCACCACACACACATACACATACACATACACATACACATACACGTACACATATAAGTAAACAGCAAATTGAAGGGGCCACCATTTGGCCCACTTAGTTCGAAAGATACATTCCTAAACTTTGCAAATTAAAAACTATTCCTAAACTTTCTTCATTGCTCATGAAGCTTCAACAACAGCTTAATACCTTCAATAGAGAAACTGATCACTCCTTACCCTCCTCCGTAGGAGACTCAACGTCACTATCCACTGAAGCCACTGCACACTGAGAAGTGCTTCCATTAGATGCTTGCCCCTGCATATCACCATTTCCCATTGGTGGTGGATACACAAAGTGGTGATGAGCCATAGGAAAATTAGGAGGCAGGTGATAGGGCATGATGTTGCAGCTTGAAGCTGTATCAACCATTGGACGCTTCAACAAAGACTCCCATATAAGGGATCCACACTCTCCACCATCATCCTCACGATAACGAGGCAAGTACAAAGGCAAGGGTTCAATGTAGTCATCAAAACCAAACTTGCTAATGACCCAATGCACATCTTCATCGGTGATGGTGTTCCGCTGCTCACGCTGGCAACGAGCATTGGCTTCATGTGTAACGAAGCATATGAACTCAGAGATACATTCGTGCATGGTTCGTTTGGCGTCATCGGATATCTTGTCATGGGGAGGAAGATTCCTATGCATGATTCTGGCCACGTTTGGCATGAATCGGTCTTGCTCCTGAATGATGATTTCAACAACTGCCGGGTTGAGATGAGCAGGCAGTTCCAGGCTCATCTCCATATCTTAATTTCACACAACAAAAAAGAATCAAAGAGAAATTAAAAAGAAGTATGGTCTATGTCATCAAAATATTCATCTAATTTCATCTCAACTAGCTATGCTTTTATCGTCTAATTAAACATTATTAAGTCACATTTGCTATTACCTACCCGAGTATTACAATATGTTTCACTAATTATTAGCTGGATATGAGAGTCGTACTGTAAGACGGCACTAAGAATTTTGGACAATATTCATGTGAACACCAAAAGCACATAGTATTTAATCAGTGTGAATACAGACGGAGTAAAGTAACATAAAACACTTCATATTTAGTTTTCATCATCATCTATCTTATTTTTTCTACTCTTCAACAAACTCTCGCATATATCCAAACTTGACTTGGAACAAAAGGCTTTTTCTTTTACCATAACCGTGATATAGGAATAAGATAAAATTTTATTGTAACGGATACTACCCTGCCCACTGTTTTCGTATTCTTTTTTTGTAGTACCAGTTGTTCTTAATGTTATATGCTATGCTTCTTAAACTTTGGATAAAGAAACACTTGCTATATTCTAATTAACTTCTTAAAATGCTTATTTGTTCTGATTTTTAATTTTATGGCAAAAGCAGAGAGCAAAAAAATAAATTTACTCAAGTTAATTAGCTGACGCTGATACATAAATATAGGAAATCTCCTCAAATTGTAACTGACACTTTAGGCAATTTTTATGCCTTAATTAAAGCCTTTAATTTGTGTGATAAAGCTAGCTGATTTTCAAACTTGCTAACGTTAGACGGTTTGTTTCTTCCTCTCTCTTTTTAATATTCTTTATCGAGGAGACACACGCGTAAAAAAAAGATAGAGAGGACATACACAAGATGCATGTATGCCACTTGTTTCCATTTATCTTTAAAGTTCCAAAAGAAAACCAGAAATGCCGTGTCGATCACGATTACCATGAATTGATCAATTAATATTTGATATACAAACAGCTAGCTTTTCAAATATATATATATATATATGGGGAAAAAATGCATATATGGTCCCTAGCTAATTAAAACGGGCATACAGAAGATGATGAGAAGAAAAACCAAGAAATATACACAAGTTGCAGCTCGTCATTTTTGTTATCTTCCAAGGCTCAACAGAGCTAAAGAAGAAAATGAAAAATTCAGAGGAATTAATGAAAATTATTAGCTAGCAGCCCAAATTAACTCTCCCGAAAAAAACTGTGTGCGCTTCAGCATATACAAAGTTTCATGAATATTCAACAACGACGACGACATATCAAATATAAAAATTCATGAACATTCCAACCAAACATTTATATAGAGAAATCACTGCGCTATACATTTGTTAAGTAAAAGAGAAGCTAGGTAGCATACCAGGGGAAGGGGAATGTGCAGGGGTTGGTTGTGGAGATCTGCAATAGCTATGAAATCCTCCATTTCCTGAACCACCAACATGATTACCATCATCCATCTAACTTTCTCTACAGATATATATTTATCTCTCTCTCTCTTTCTATGTATAGTATGTGGCTCTTAGCAAGTAATAAGTGACTCTATATATAGCTACAAAATTTAAGAGAAAGTGGGGACATGTGGCACCAAAGCGGAGTGAACGAGAAGAAGGTATTCACCGGGATAAATATGATTTCACAGTTGGAAAAATGAGCATTGACCGGAAATGACATAACTATATACTACTACTTAATCTATCCCAAAATAAGTGTCACTTTAGCTCATTTCTCGCTCGGAAAATAATAAATTGAAGGTATAGTTTACTAAGTTGCCTCTATTTATTAGATGTTTTTGATAATTGAGCACTATTAAGAAGCAGTAGCTCTTTAATATAAAGTATAGTTGAATTCCTCCGATGACATTTCTTTTGGGACAATTTTTTTGTTGCTGCAGTGACACTTATTTTGGGACGGAGGGAGTATAGATTACTCACCGTTTAATTAAGCCTTTGGCCATTTCCCTTTCACTTTTCTCTTTTCTCAACAATTTATATTTCTAATCCTATTTAAACTGTCCCCATTCATTCAAATTCTCACCAAAACTCTGTCAAAGTTGTACATTTTGATTAAAAATTTGTATGTAAAATATTTCTGAGAGAAATCTATGTGCTAGAAGCAAGAAATCTAGTGATCTGTGCAAGTCTATTATTTGTGAATTACCAACCGACACACTACATAGAATACTAGATCTCATGCTCGTCAAATATGCTGCAAGAGCTAGCATCTTATCAAAAAATTGGATGCAGTTATGCTCTACACAACCTAACCTTGTGTTTGATCCCCTGTTTTTTTCAGTATGTATCTTATATTGAGGATTCTACTTCGAGCATAATCCATAAAATTCTCATGAAACATATTGAACCTATTATGGGATTTTTATCTTTGTTTCGAATCATGGAATCTAGAATCTAACTCTAGATATGGCCAACAATGAAAAATATGTGTTGCCAGATAGCATATTTACTTGTGCGAAGTTGACACATTTGAAGCTATCGAGGTGTATCTGTAAGCCTTCAGTTAGAACATTCTGCAATTGACAACTCTGTAAGATAAAAAAAAACTACTCTTATTCTTCCAATGCTTGAGACTTTGGAGTTCTGTTGGTTTGGTTTCTCCAAAGCTTGTGAAATTGTCAATCCTTAGCAGCTATATGATTACATTGAAAGTATTAAGGACCTCTGCTTGAAAGGATTAAGGACCTCTGCTTGAATAAATTAAGAACCTCATCAAAAATTGAGTCCAATTCGATAAAACCTCAATTCTTCCTTAAGAAATTCACGGATAAGGAAAGAAAACCAGATGAAGAAATCATAAGAGAATGCCAAAATGAGGATCATATATTAACCCCCATATTAAATCAAGAAGAATGCCGCAAGAATCACTCCATTCTGAGCTCTAGAACTCCCTATATGCTCCAAATACCATATAAAGACAGTCTGAAATCTTTAATACATGTGCAGTGTTAGGGTTTTGTCCTGATTTTCTTACCATATTTTAAGTTTTATTTTTTCCTTAAAGAAAAGTCAAAGTATTACTATAAATGCTTGAACTTTTCTTTAAAAGAAAATATATTTTTCTTCCATATTTGGTTTATTCTTTCCTTAGAGAAAAAGTCTGGAATCATATAAATTGAATGCCCCTCTTCTCATATCATGAGCACAATAGCATCCACAATGTAGTCGTTTAGAGACTTTTGTTTATGGGGAGATTTTCTCCTAATATATTTATGTTTTTTCAATATTAGTTTTTAATATGTAGGTTGTTTGACCAAATCACAATAACAATATGTTTTTAGTATGTTTTTCTTTGTCATCTAATTTATCAATCATATAATTTGCAATTGTAAGCTTCCGCATGACGTCATAATCACTTTTGAACCCAACAAGTGGTATCAGAGCACATGGTCCAACGATCCTATGGTTCGATGGTCCAATGATTCAATGGTTCAACAAAGTTGAAGACATGTTCAAGGCGGTTCAAATCAAGTTGCAATCAATTGAGGATAATGAAGATTTTTTATCCAAAAAAAAAAGTCTGACTACTACATGTGGAAAAAAAATTCAACCATATATATTTTCAACAATCCTGCTGCTCCATCCTTAAAACAAAATCAATTTTCAACCCATGCTTACTTTAATACATGGGCTCCAACTTTCAACCCCTGTAACTTTTAATGCTCGGGCTCCACTTTTAACTCATGCATCTTACTTTTAATGCATGAGCTCCACTTTTAACTCATGCATATTACTTTTAACGCATGAGCTCCATTTTCAACTCATGCATATTACTTTTAACGCATGAGCTCCAATTTCAACCATGTTCATAACTTTTAACACATGGCTCCAATTTTTAAATCATGGTACGCAGCAGTGATACATGAAGATTGTGTGAAGAAAGAGGATCAAGATTATTTTGCCAGAAAATTCAAGCCAAAAGGGGAGATTTGTTAGGGTTTTGTCTTGATTTTCTTACCATATTTTAAGTTTTATTTTTTCCTTAAAGAAAAGTCAAAGTATTACTATAAATGCTTGAACTTTTCTTTAAAGGAAAATATATTTTTCTTCCATATTTGGTTTATTCTTTCCTTAGAGAAAAAGTCTGGAATCATATAAATTGAATGTCCCTCTTCTCATATCAAGAGTACAATAGCATCCACAATATAGTCGTTTAGAGACTTTTGTTTATGAGAAGATTTTCTCCTAATATATTTATGTTTTTTCAATATTAGTTTTAATATGTAGGTCGTTTGACCAAATCACAATAACAATATGTTTTTAGTATGTTTTTCTTTGTCATCTAATTTATCAATCATATAATTTGCAATTGTAAGCTTCCGCATGACGCCATAATCACTTTCGATGACAACATGCAGCAGTATTTACATCAGAAACCAGCAACTTTGATTTCACAAAAAGAGCTGTAACTTCCTCATACGATAGCGAAATGCTCCGATTCTTTTCCTATATGTCTTAAATAATGATACAGACCTACTCGTTTGATCGAAACTAAATTATGTGCTCGTTTACCCAGTCAAATATTATTTTTTTCTCGTTAAACAATTATTTCATATGCGATAAAAATTCAATCTCAACTTAGCGAAAACACACCAAACTTTACTGATCAGACCTATAATTCATGCTCAATCTTTCAGAAGTTCCGAAATAATTTTTCGATCCTTAAAACTAATAACGAACCTTTTAGTTGATACAATTTGCTGAAACAGCATCAAAACATCCAAAAAGCTTTAAAACTCACACAAAACTCATCTGGAACCTCCCGAACACAAACCAAATATGCTACTAGCTTGGAAATGATATTTCAGACTCAATGATATCATCAAAACACCCAAATAAGGTTACCTTAACCAGATGTATGCCCAAAGTCAACTTTAACTAAAGAATCTCCAAATTTTCATTAAGGACATAAAACTCATCCAAAAGTTTCAGGAACTGAACCAAACATTCAACTAGATCAAATACCACCCTTCGAAACTAGTGGATTCATCAAAACTCGAAAATGACCTTTCTAACCTCAAACACTAACTAAAGTCAAACTTTAACCTTAACTTTTCCCACATCTCATCTAATGGCTCAAAATCAAACCAAAAGCCTTGGGACCCAAACCAGCAGTACATCTAGACCAAAAAAACTATTTCGGAGCTAACGAAATTGTCGGAATTCCATTCCAAGCTTGCTATCACCAAATGTTGATTTTGGTCAACTATCTTATGCTTTCAACTTTCAAATCACAGAAACTCTTTCAGAACTCATCTAAATACCTCAGAACCTGAACCAATAGTCCTACTAACCCCAAAAGTCACGTTCTGGAGCTGATGGTACTGACGGAATTTCATTTCCGATACTCAAATGTCCAAATGTTGACTAAAGTCAATCATTTCATCTTTAAAACCTTCAAGGTGAATCTGGGCAGCTCCTTTTGTCTAAAGGGAATGGAAAAGATTTGATGAAAGGTGTGTCATCACTTTCTCAAGCTAATCTCACAAATAATTTGATTATTTCAAAGGAAAAGCAGGGGGAGATGAGTTCTCCTTGGTGGGCTGATTTGGTTGATGAAAAAGAGCAGGTTTCACCTCCTATTTTGAATGGAAAATTAAGTCCACAAGGATTAGAATTTGTGCCTAGCCTAAAAGTGTGATTGCAAAGAAGAATGAACCAGAGGCCTTAGCATCAGGATTTAGTCCCTTTAATGCTTATGCTATTGATTTGGGCGATGATCTCTTTGATTAGAGTGAGGAAGATAATATACTGGACGGATGTTCTGATAAAGTGGCTTGGCATGGGGATATCTCACCTAGACATCAAAGAAGTGGAAGCAACAAAAGCAAAAAAAAGATACATGGTAGGCAACACAGTTGGGATCGTAAAGTGACTGGGGAGTTTGTTCTAAGGCAACTACCTATGCGACTGGCAAAGTAAAATCATATGGCAATGTCAATAGATTTAACAAGATCCAATAAACCCAAGAAGAGATGATGAACTATCAAGTGTTGTCGGACAGATTTAAAGAAGAAGACGAGGAAAATACTTCAGGTTACTTTAGACGAACAATCTATTTTTTTTTTAAATCGTACATTTGTAAAAGGAAGATTGAGGTTGATAACTCATATTTCGTCTTGGCTTTCATATTTCTACATTATTTAAGTATCCTCATTTGTAATATCATCATAGAGTGTATAACAAATTCGATGATGGTCATATAATACCGAGTTCTCTAGTTTTATTTTCTTCATGTTTGTTAATTAGTAGAGGTTCATAACCTTATTAAGATTGGTAAGGTAAGGCCTAACCCCCCTTGCTTGTACTTATACGTATTGAGGATTTTTATGTTAATAAAAGACCGCTAGACACTATGTCTAGTGGTATATATTTTAAAAAAAACATTCAAAAATCAAATCTTTTTAAAAATTCCCAACTTTTAACTCCAGTTCCCAAACCAATCATACCAATGGACCAAAAATAACTCGGTGCAACTTTCAAGAAGGGTAAAACAGTAATTTTCCAGAAAATTCCAAAAATGACCTTTAGAGTCATTACACTTGCAGCACAATACAAGTGGAAAATCTTCCATTGGTGAAGAAGACAGGATGTATTAGCTTAATATAGCTTTCTATAGTCTTCAACAAGCTCCAAGAGCTTGGTATAGTAGGCTGGATATTCATTTTGTTGTTTCAAGGCTTCAACGGAAGCCTAAATGATCCTACATAGTACTTCAAATGGCAATCTGATGGGATGTGGATTGTGATATCAGTTTATGTTGATGATCTGATGATAACTGGTGAAAATCCTTTTGCGGTTCAAGAAGTTAAAAATGAAATGCTAAAAGCTTTTGAGATGTCTGATCTAGGAGAGAAGAAGTTTTTCCTGGGAATGGAGATTTCTCAATCTTGTGAAGGAATTTTCTTGTCCCAATAGAGGTATGCCTTGAATCTGTTGAAAAAAGTTCAAGCTTGACAAGTGCAAACCTCTTGCAACACCACTTGAATGAAAAATTGATGAAGGATGATGGTGAAGAGGGCAGATCCAACATTGAAGTTTTATTGGAAGCCTATTGTGTCTGACTGCTTCTAGGATAAACATAATGTTAGATGCCAGTTTGTTATCCTAATATATGCAAAATCCCAGCACTAAGCATTTTGGAGCTGCTAAAAGGATGTTAAGGTACATTAGAGGGACAAATCTTCAGCAGAAGCTGAATATGTGGCTGCTTCATATACTACAAATCAAGGAATTTGGTTGAGAAAGATTTTGTTTGAATGATTCAAATCCGAACATATGAAAAATAGAAGGCAGTTTGTATCGGTTACTGAATAGAGATTTAAGAACAAGATGTTGAATGACATTCCTATAAAGGAAATATATCAGGTGGTCAATATTTGAACATGTTTCCAGATTAGGAATGTCTAAGGTAAACTTCGTAATTGGTCCTATAAGAAGAGCAAAGACGTGGCAGAGTGTTATAGAAAAACCAATTGAAGGTGATATCAAGTCCTCTGTTGTTTTCCAAAGTCTTTGATCAAATATTTCAGTTCAAATATGAGAATTAAGAGAAAAAAAATATCATGCTCAATTAGAAATGTCATAATAAGGACAAGCGGTGCTTGTTCAGGTGGTTGAGCACTTATACCACACACACACATACACATCTAAGTAAACAGCAAATTGAAGGGGCCACCATTTGGCTCACTTAGTTCGAAAGATACATTCCTAAACTTCGCAAATTAAAAACTATTCCTAAACTTTCTTCATTGCTCATGAAACTTCAACAACAGCTTAATACCTTTAATAGAGAAACTGATCCTCCTTACCCTCCTCCGTAGGAGACTCAACGTCACTATCCACTGAAGCCACTGCACACTGTGAAGTGCTTCCATTAGATGCTTCCCCCTGCATATCACCATTTCCCATTGGTGGTGGATACACAAAGTGGTGATGAGCCATAGGAAAATTAGGAGGCAGGTGATAGGGCGTGATGTTGCAGTTTGAAGCTGTATCAACCATTGGACGCTTCAACAAAGACTCCCATATAAGGGATCCACACTCTCCACCATCATCCTCACGATAACGAGGCAAGTACAAAGGCAAGGGTTCAATGTTGTCATCAAGACCAAACTTGCTAATGACCCAATGCACATCTTCATCAGTGATAGTGTTCCGCTGCTCACGCTGGCAATGAGCGTTGGCTTCGTATGTTATGAAGCATATTAACTCAGAGATACTGTCGTGCATGGTCCATTTGGCGTCATCGGATATCTTGGCATGGGGAGGAAGGGTCCTATGCATGATTCTGGCCACGTTTGGCATGAATCGGTCTTGTTCCTGAATGATGCTTTCAACAACTGCCTGGTTGAGATGAGCAGGCTGTTCCAGGCTCATCTCCATATCTTAATTTCACAAAGCATCAGAGTGAAATTAAAAAGAAGTATAGTCTATATCATCAAAATAATCGTCTAATTTCATCACAACTAGCTATGTTTTTATCGTCTAATTAAACATTATTAAGTCACATTTGCTATTACCTACCCGAGTATTGAAGAAATTACAATATGTTTCACTAATTATTAGCTAGATATGAGAGTCGTACTGTAAGTCGGCACTATGAATTTTGGACAATATTCATGTGAACACCAAAAGCACATAATATTTTATCAGTGTGAATACAGACTGAGTAAAGTTACATAAAACGCTTCATATTTAGTTTTCATCATCTTATTTTGTCTACTCTTCAACTAACTCTCGCATATATCCAAACTTGCCTCGGATCAAAAGGCTTTTTCTTTTACCATAACCTTGATATAGGAATAAGATAAAATTTTATTGTAACGGATACTACCCTGTCCACTGTTTTCATATACTTTATTTGTAGTACCAGTTGTTCTTAATGTTATATGCTATGCTTCTTAAACTTTGGATAAAGAAACACTTGCTAGATTTTAATTAACTTCTTAAAATGCTTATTTGTTGTGATTTTTTATTTTATGGCAAAAGCAGAGAGTAAAAAATAAATTTACTCAAGTTAATTAGCTGACACTTATATAAATCGAGGAAATCTCCTCAAAGTGTAACGGACAATTTAGGCAATTTTTATGCCATAATTAAAGCCTTTAATTTGTGTAATAAAGCCAGCTGATTTTCAAACTTGCTAACGTTAGACGGTTTGTTTCTTCCTCTCTATTTTTAATATTCTTTTTAGAGGAGAGACAAGCGTAAAAAAGGGGTAGAGAGGACATACACAAGATTGCATGCATGCCACTTGTTTCCATTTTTTCTTTAAAGTTCCAAAAGAAAACCAGAAATGCCGTGTCGATCACCATTATCATGAATTGATCTTTGATATACAAACAGCTAGCTTTGCAAATATATATATGGAAAAACAATGCATATATGGTCCCTAGCTAATTAAAGACGGACATACAGAAGATGATGATACAGTAAGCCAAGAAATGTACACAAGTTGCAGCTCTCCATTTTTATTATCTTCCAAAACTCACTAGAACTAAAGAATATAATGAAAAATTCAGAGCAATTATTGAAAATTATTAGCTAGCAGCCCAAATTAACTCTCCTGAAAAAAACTGTGCGCTTCAGTGTATACAAAGCTTCATGAATATTCAACAAAAGTCAACAACGACGAGATGCCCAGTATATATAATTCCATAAATAGAATCTGGAAGTGTGGTGGGTACATAGCCTTTCCCCTACCTTGTGAGATAGATTTTAATATAAACGCTCGGCTTTAGTAAGCATATAAAATATTAAAATTCATGAACATTCCAACCATACATATGTAAAAGTAAAAGAGAAGCTAGGTAGCATACCAGGGGTTGGTTGTGGAGATCTGCGATAGCTATGAAATCCTCCATTTCCTGAACCACCAACGTGATTACCATTATCCATCTCACTCTCTCTACAGATATATCTCTTTCTCTCTCTCTCTATTTATAGTATGTGGCTCTTGGCAAGTAACAAGTGCCCATATATATAGCTACAAAATTTAAGAGAAAGGGGGGACACGTGGCACCAGGGCGGAGTGAACAAGAAGAAGGTATTCACCGGGATAGATATGATTTCACAGTTAGGAAAATGAGTATTGACCGGAAACGACATAACTATATACTACTACTTCCCCTGTCTCAAAATAAGTGTTACTTTAGCTCATTTCTCACCCATTAAGGAAAATAATAAATTGAAGGTATAGTTTACTAAGTTGCCTCTATTTATTAGATATGTTTTGATAATTGAGCTCTATTAAGAATTGGTGGCTCTTTAATATAAGAGTATAGTTGAATTTCTCCGATGACACTTTTTTTGGGACAACTTTTTTGTTGTTGAAGTGACACTTATTTTGGGATGAAGGAAGTACAGATTACTTACTGCTTAATTAAGCCTTTGGGCCATTTCCCTTTAACTTTTCTCTTTTCTCAACAATTTATAGTTCTAATCCTATTAAATTGTCCCCACTCATTCAAATTCTCACCAAAACTCTGTCAAAGTTGTACATTTTGATGAAAAAGTTTCGATTCAATAATCACACCCTCAACCTCGACACACCATCCGAACCTCCAAAATACTACAACCTGCACAGAAATCAGAATTCAGCCCATCCTATCAATTTCAATAGCAACAAAGGACATACGCAATATAAGTAATACCTTTACAACTTTTCCAATTCAATAACCATGATAATAGGAATTCACTCCGATACCAATTAATTATAATGAGGTGCAATACAATGCAAACGTCATAGAGAATGATGCATGTATGTCCTATCGATATACTCCGTTGCTCATCTACCAGTCGAGACCCATAGGGGATATACCAGTCCATGTATATGCCCTCAGTGTGGGGCACGTCCCTCGAAATGACATCAGTATACATCTATGGCGTGGGACACGTCCCTTGAAATCATATCATATCATCCCCAGCGCATGCAAGGCACGTCCCTTGAAATCATATATCCTCCTTGTTTTTCTTTTTCATCAGTTTCACATAGTGTCATCTCATAATAGTGTCTCGGCATAAATGCAAATAAGCATGATCATATGAATAATGAGAGGATGACAAGCTTAACATCAATAAGTTAACCACATCAATCAAGGGCATATCATCAGTAAGAATCCATAATAATCATCCAAGGCCACTCATGGGCATAATAAACAATAATAGATCAACGAGTACAATTAACCTCTAATACTTGAATATAGAACTCTGGTGTTTACTTTATATTGGTCCACATGTACACCTCACTATTCCCCCTTACTATTAATCACAAAACATAACAAACAAGGCCTAACACACTTTGTAAAAGAGTCAAAAAGGTCCACTTGCCTTTAAGTGAAGAAATCAAATCGGGACTTGAGCCTTTTCTTTACACACAACCCTTAGAATCCGCGCAATTTAATCAAATATAGAATCTCCATAAGAAAAGTATGAACAATGATCCCCAAAATGTTAATTTTTGAAAATCGGGTCAAATCGACCCCAAAAAATCAAACTTGAGGGCTAAGGATAAATCTTTTTTTTTTTTGCAAAACATGTTATCCAAGAATTTAGGAACTCACACATGAAATCGCACTGAAAAATGAGTTAGAAATCATCCCCAAAAGTTCAAAACATAAGATCAAAGTTCATTAAAAAAAACTCCAATACCTGGATCTGAAACCCCGACTCAAATCTAAAATATTTTTAGAAAAATATCTTACCCATGTTTAGAGAAATTCAAATATGAAATTTCATCAAAAACAAAGTTAAAATCGACCTTGAAATACTCAATTATCAAACTTTAACGTTGCCCCCCAAAACCCCAAATTTTCAAGCTTATACGCAATTAATATGATAAAAATAATTGATAAATCAATAAATTTATGCCAAAATCAGTTTGCCCACAACATAAGGATCCTAATTTTAAATTTTTCATCAAAAACTGAATCCAAATCGATAAAACCTCAATTCTTCCCTAAGAAATTCACGGATAAGGAAAGAAAACCGGATGAAGAATGCCAAAATGAGGATCATATACTAACCCCCATATTAAATCAAGAAGAATGCCGAGAGAATCACTCCATTTTGAGCTCTAGAACTTCCAATATGCTCCAAATATCATATAAAGATAGTCTGAAATCTTTTATACCGTGCAGCAGTATTTACATCAGAAACCAGAAACTTTGATTTTACTAAAAGAGTCGTAACTTTCTCATACGATAACGAAATGCCCCGATATTTTTCCAATATGTCTTAAACAATGATACAGACCTACTAGTTTAATCGAAACTCAATTTCATGTATATTTACCTAGTCAAACATTATTTCGCTCGATAAATAATTATTTCGTATTTCGCGATAAAAATTCAATCTTGACTTAGCGAAAATACACCAAACTTTATCGATCAGTCCTATAATTTATGCTCAAACTTTCAGAAGTTTTGAATTAATTTTTCAATCTTTAAAGCTAATAATGAACCTTTTAGTAGACACAATTTGCTGAAACAACGTCAAAGCACCCAAAAAGCTTAAAAACTCATCCAAAATTCATCCAGAACCTCCCGAACACAAACAAAATATGCTACTAACTTGAAAATGATATTTTGGATACAATGAAATCATCAAAACACCCAAACAAGGTTACCTTAACACGATATTTGCCCAAAGTCAAGTTTAACTTAAGAATCTCCAAATTTCTAAATAAGGACACGAAACTCATCCAAAAATTTTGGGAATAGAACCAAACTTTCAACGAGAACAAATACCACCCTTCTGACCTAGTGGAATCATTAAAACTCGAAAATGACCTTTCTAACTTCAAATGTTGACTAAAGTCAGACTTTAGCCTTAACTTTTCCCGCATCTCGTCTAATGGCTCAAAATCAAACCAAAAGCCATGGGACCCAAACCAACATTACATCCAGACCAAAAACAATATTTTGGAGCTAAGAAAACTGTCGGAATTCCATTCCGAGCTTGCTATCACCAAATGTTGACTTTGGTCAACTATCTAATGCTTTTAACTTTCAAAACACAAAAACTCTTTGAAAACTCATCTAAATACCTCAGGACCTGAGCCAATAATCCTACAAACCCAAAAGTCATGTTCTGGAGCTAATGGAGCTGGCAAAATTCCACTCCGGTACTTGAAACTCAAAATGTTGACTAAAGTCAACCATTTCAACTTTAAAACCTTCAAAAACCAATTCTTTTTCAAAACTCCCAACTTTTCACCCTGATTCCCAAACCAATCATAGTACTAATGGACCAAAAATGACTCTGTGCAACTTTCAGAAAGGGTAAAATGATAAATTCCAGAAAATTCTAAAAATGACCTTCAGAGTCATTATACTTCTAGCACAATGCAAGTGAAAAATCTTCCATAGGTGAAGAAGACAAGGTGTATTAGCTTAAAAAAGCTTTTTATGGTCCTAAACAAGCTCCAAGAGCATGGTATAGTATGCTGAATATTCATCTTGTTTGTCTCAAGGCTTCGATGGAAGCCTAAATGAGCCTACTTTGTACTTCAAAAGGAAAGCTGATGGGGTGTGGATTGTGATAGACGATTTGATGACCATGGGTGAAAATCCTCTTGCGGTTCAGGAAGTTAAAAATGAAATGCTAAAAGCTTTTGAGATGTCTGATCTAGGAGAGAAAAAGTTTTTCCTGGGAGTGGAGATTTTTCAATTTTTTGAAGGAATTTTCTTGTTCCAAAAGAGGTATGTCTTGAACTGTTGAAAAAAGTTCAAGCTTGACAAGTGCAAATCTGTTGCGACTCCACTTGTTGTGAATAAAAAATTGATGAAGGATGATGGCGAATAGAGGGTAGATCCAATCCTTTATACAAGTCTTATTGAAAGCCTATTGTATCTGGATGCTTCTAGGCTAGACGTAATGTTTGACGTCAATTTGTTATCCAGATATATGAAAAGTCCCAGCACTAAGCATTTTGGAGCCGCTAAAAGGCTGTTAAGGTACATTACAGGGAAAATTGATTATGAAATTTGGTATAGAAGTGTGGAGAATGGAGATCTTCCTGGATACTCGGATAGTTATTGGGGTGGATGTTCGGATGATTACAAAAGCACATCCCGTTACTCATTTATGTTTGGTTCAGAATTTTTTCTTGAAGCACAAAGAAGAAAGATATTGTAGCTCAATCTTCAACAGAAGCCGAGTATGTGGCTGCTTCATATGCTACAAATTAAGGAATTTGGTTGAGAGAGATATTGTTTGAATGACTCAACCTGAACATATGAAAAAGGAAGAAGGCAATTTATATTGGTTACCAAATGGAGGTTTAAGAACAAGATCTTGAATGACATTCCTATAGAGGAAATATATCAAGTGGTCAATATTTGGACATGTTTCCAAATTAGGAATGTCAAGGGTAAACTTGGTAATTGGTCCAGTAAGAAGAGCAAAGAGGTGACATAGAGTGATAGAAAAACCAATTGAAGGGGATATCAAGTCCTCTGTTGTTTTTCAAAGTGTTTGATCAAGTTTGAGTTGTGGAAGTCTGCACCACTTATATCTCCATTCTTTCGATACGATGCTTGTCCTTATAAAGTCTGAGTATAAGTTGAAAGACGATAATTTATTAATGAAGACAGGAAGTTGTTTAAATAGAGTTACAGCGGAAAGACTCCTAAACGAACTGAAGTAATGAAACCTAACTAGACAATAACTGCTGAAAATACTAATTCAGTATCCTAAATTAACAGGGATAGGGACTGCTGGAACTTAATACGACTAACTAACTAAACTGACTCGTGATGTTCCAATACGCCCTCTCAAGTTAGGCGATGGGTCACTAAGCCTAACTTGAATAGATTATTCTCAAATGCAGGTTTAGGCAGTGCCTTGGTTAGAGTATCGGCTATTTGATCGGCACCATGAACATGAACAACACGAACCCGTTTGTTGTGGACATGGTGGCAAACAAAGTGAAAGTCCATGGCAGCATGCTTCACACGACTATGGAGGACAGGATTCTTGCTCAGGAATGTGGCTCCAAGATTGTCACAATATATTGTGAGCAACTGATGTACTGGAAAGCACAACTCATTTAGTAGGTTGGAAACCCATAAGGTTTCAGAAAGAGCATTAGCCACCGCCCTATACTCAGACTTCGTGGAAGAGCGTGAGACAGTATTTTGCTTCTTGGAAGACCACTTGATCGGATTGTGACCAAGGAACAGGATATAACCAGATGTAGAAACTCTGTCAGTGATGTCTCCACCCCAATCTGCATCAGAGTACACATGTACATTGAAGTCATCAATGGGAGCAACACGTAGGACGAGTTGAATGGTACCACTCAGATATCGAAGGATGCGCTTCACAACTTTCCAGTGAAGGTCTGATGGAGCTTGCATGAATTGAGACAGCTTGTTGACTGCATGGGCTATGTCCAGTCTAGTGAAAGATAGGTATTGAAGTCTGCCCAAGACTCGACGATAACGTGTGGCATCAGTCAGGTGAGTGCCATCAGATAAGACGAGTAACTCAGAGGCACTCATTGGCGTGTTGACACTCTTGCAGTCAGTCATTAGCTCATCATTTAAAATCTCATTCACATAGTTTGCTTGGGTGAGAATTAAACCTCCAGAGCTGCGTATCACTTCAACACCAAGAAAGTAGTCAAGATTACCTAAATCTTTAATAGAGAACTGAGAAGCAAGGGAAGTGATAACCTGATTGACACTAAAAGAGCGTGAGGAGCTCTGATACCATATAAAAACTGAGTATAAGTTGAAAGACGATAATTTATTAATGAAGATAGGAAGTTGTTTAAATAGAGTTACAGCAGAAAGACTCCTAAACGAACTGAAGTAACAAAACCTAACAAAACAATATATAACTGCTGAAAATACTAATTCAATATCCTAAATTAACAGGGATAGGAACTACTGGAACTTAATACGACTAACTAACTAAACTGACTCATGATGTTCCAATAGTCCTCACAATATCACGTAAAAGAAACCTCATTAGAATGCCATCGATTACACTATTGACAAGGTTGCTACGTACATCTGGGGAGGGGGGGGAGGGTAAAAGTTGTTGTTTTTTTCATGTTAAGGCATAAATTAAATGATTGGCAACAAGAATATGCACAAAATAAATAATAAAACAACAAGGAATAAACTATCAGGATATTCAAGAAGTGAAACAGAGGGTAGATATGATCAATTTTTTCATAGCATACATAAACACATACACACACAAGTAAACAGCCAATTTAAGAGGACACCCACAAACACATACACACACAAGTAAACAGCCAATTTAAGGGGACACCCTTTGGCTCACTTAGTTCTAAAGACACATTCCTAAACATTGCAAATTAAGAACTATCCTATATTAGGTAACACAGAAAAGATAGTCTAATTTCTTCATTGCTCATGAAGCTTCAACAACAGCTTAATACCTTCAGTAGAGAAATTGATCACTCCTTACCCTTCTCCGTAGGAGAATCAACGTCACTATCCACTGAAGCCACTGCACACTGAGAAGTGCTTCCATTTGATGCATCCCCCTGCATATCACCATTTCCCATTGATGGTGGATACACCAAGTGGTGATGAGTCATAGGAAAACTAGGAGGCAGGTGATAGGGCGTGATGTTGTAGCTTGAAGTTGTATCAACCATTGGACGCTTCAACAAAGACTCCCCTATAAGGGATCCACACTCACCACCATCATCCCCACGATAACGAGGCAAGTACAAAGGCAAGGGTTCAATGTAATCATCAAAACCAAACTTGCTAATGACCCAATGCACGTCTTCATCGGTGATGGTGTTCCGCTGCTCACGCTGGCAACGAGCGTTGGCTTCGTATGTTATGAAGCATATGAACTCAGAGATACATTTGTGCATGGTCCGTTTGGCGTCATCGAATATCTTGGCATGGGGAGGAAGGGTCCTATGCATGATTATTGCCACGTTTGGCATGAATCGGGCTTGCTCCTGAATGATGATTTCAACAACTGCCTGGTTGAGATGAGCAGGCAGTTCCAGGCTCATCTCCGTATCTTTTTCACACAACAAAAAAGCATCAGAGTGAAATGAAAAAGAAGTATGGTCTATATCATCAAAATATTCATCTAATTTCATCACAATTAGCTATGCTTTTATTGTCTAATTAAACATTATTACGTCACATTTGCTATTACCTACCCGAGTATTGAAGAAATTACAATATGTTTCGCTAATTATTAGCTGGATATGAGAGTCATACTGTAAGACCACTTTATGAATTTTGGACAATATTCATTTGAACACCAAAAGCACATATTATTTAACAGTGTGAATACAGACTGAGTAAAGTAACATAAAACACTTCATATTTAGTTTCCATCATCTATCTTATTTTGTCTACTCTTCAACTAACTCTCGCATATATCCAAACTTGCCCCGGATCAAAAGGCTTTTTCTTTTACCATAACCGTTATATAGGAATAAGATAAAATTTTACTGTAACGGATACTACCCTGCCCACTGTTTTCATATACTTTATTTGTAGTACCAATTGTTCTTAATGTTATATGCTATGCCTCTTAAACTTTGGATAAAGAAATACTTGCTATATTTTAATTAACTTCTTAAAATGCTTTTTTGTTCTGATTTTTAATTTTACGGCAAAAGCAGAGAGTGAAAAAATAAATTTACTCAAGTTAATTTGCTGACACTTAAATATAAAAATATAGGCAGATCTCCTCAAATTGTGACGGACACTTTTGGCAATTTTTATGCCATAATTAATGCCTTTAATTTGTGTAATATAGCTAGCTGATTTCAAACTTGCTAATGTTAGACGGTTTGTTTCTTCCTCTCTCTTTTTAATATTCTTTTTAGAGGAGACACATGCGTAAAAAAGGGGTAGAGGGACATACACAAGATAGCATGCATGCCACCTGTTTCGGTTTTGTCTTTGAAGTTCCAAAAGAAAACCAGAAATGCCGTGTCGATCACGATTACCATGAATTGATCAATTGATCTTTGATATACAAACAGCTAGCTTTTGCGAATATATATATGGAAAAAAATGCATATATGGTCCCTAGATAATTAAAGACGGACATACAGATGATACATAAGCCAAGAAATGTACCCAAGTTGTAGCTCTCCATTTTTATCATCTTCCAAGACTCAACAGAGCCTAAGAAGGTAATGAAAAATTCAGAGGAATTAGTGAAAATTATTAGCTAACTAGTACTGTATGTTCTTCAGCATATACAAAGCTTCATGAATATTCAACAACAGCGACGACATGCCCAAGAGGCTGGGCTTACTGAGGCAGATATAAGGAACATGGAAAAGTACAATATGAGTAAAATGTATGTACAGTTGCGAGGTACAATGAAGAAGGTAGGATGGAGATCATTGATGTGGACAAACTTTGGAGCTCCTAAGTGGAAATTCATTATGTATCTTGCAGTAAAGGGACAGCTTGCAACAAAAACTAGATTGGCTAAATGGGGCATAGTTCAGTCCCAAACATGCAGTTTGTGTCAACAGGGGAATTAAGATCTTGATCATCTCTCCAGTGTCCTTATATTGCAGAGGTGTGGAGTAGTATATTAAAGTGGCAAGGGGTAAGAAGGAGTACTATGAACTGGGTGGAGGAGGTACAATGGGCAAGCAGATTCATGAAGGGACAAAATGGTGCAACCATTGTGTATAGAATGGCAATGGCAAATACAGTTTATCGCATATGGTTGGAGCGCAACTCCAGGATATTCCAACAGAAGCAGAAGCCAGCAAGCTCACTGGTGAGATGCATTATTCAGGAGATACATGGGAGAGGCAGCAGATACGCTAGAATAGCTACTAGATTATGTGAATTGAACAATTATCCATAGAGTGTAGCTAAGAGTATTGCAATTGGTATGAATAGCAAAGATGGAGCATATGTCCATGCCGGCTAAGGTTTTTTGCTTTGTAATGTTTACTTGGTAAATAAAATGTTACTTACCAAAAAAAAAACGACGAGTGCCCAGTATATATAATTCCATAAATAGAATCTGGAAGTGTGATGTGTACACAGCCTTTCCCCTACCTTGTGAATTAGATTTTAATAGAAACGCTCGGCTTTAGTAAGCATATCAAATATAAAAATTCACGAACATTCCAACCATTCATATATATAGAGAAATCACTGTGCAATGCATTTGTAAAAGTAAAAGAGAAGCTAGGTAGCATACCAGGGGTTGGTTGTGGAGATCTGCGATAGCTATGAAATCCTCCATTTCCTGAACCACCAACGTGATTACCATTATCCATCTCACTCTCTCTACAGATATATCTCTCTCTCTATGTATAGTATGTGGTTCTTGGCAAGCAATAAGTGCCCATATATATAGCTACTAAATTTAAAAGAAAGGGGGGACACATAGCACCAGAGCGGAGTGAACGAGAAGAAGGTATTCACGGGGATAAATTTAATAGTTGGGAAAATGAATATTGACCGGAAACGACATAACTATATACTACTACTTCCTCTGTCCCAAAATAAGTATCACTTTAGCTCATTTCACACCCATAAAAGAAGAATAATAAATCGAAGTTATAGGTTACTAAGTTGTTTCTATTTATTAGATGTTTTTGGCTTTTTGATAATTGAGCACTATTAAAAAGTAGTAGCTCTTTAATATAAGAGTATATTTGAAAAAAGCATACTAATTTTTGTTTGAAATTCCTACGATGGCACTTGTTTTGGGACAATTTTTATTTTGCTTAAGTGACACTTATTTTGAGGGCGGAAAGAGTTTCTATTCAGCCTTTGGCCATTAACTGTAAGTAATAGATACTCCTTCCGCCCCCAAAATAAGTGTCACTTGAGCAAAAAAAAAAGTCCAAAAACAAGTGTCATAGTAGGAATTCCAGACAAAAATTAGTATGTTTTTTTCAACTATACTCTTATATTAAAGAGCTACCACTATTTAATAGTGCTCAATGATCGAAAACATCTAATAAATAGAGGCAACTTAGTAAACCATAACTTCAATTTATTATTTTCCTTAATGGGCATGAAATGAGCTAAAAGTATACTTATTTTGGGATGGAGGAAGTAGTAGTATATAGCTATTTCGTTTTCGGTCAATACTCATTTTCCCAATTGTGAAATCATATTTATCCCGGTGAATACCTTCTTCTCGTTGACTCTACCCTGGTACCACGTGTCCCCCTTTTCTCTTATATTTTGTAACTATATATATGGGCACTTATTACTTGCCAAGAGCCACACACTAGACATAGAGAGAGATAGATATATCATCAGACCTCAAAGCCAACATACTTGATACAAGTCATACTTGCTCATTCTATGAAACTTGAGAAGATGATCATTGAGAGGAGCAAGAGAAGTAATGCCACAAATGGTAATCAATTAAAGTAGTGCAAGAGAAGTAATGCCACAAACGGTAATCAATCAAAGCGGTGCAAGAAAAGTAACGCCACAAATGGTAATCAACATTTGAGGAAACTCGTAACCATCCTCAAGCATCACTGTTATATTCTATTTTAACTCGAGGTCCAAACGATGTACAACATATTGGTGATTCCTAAATAATTAACTTAAGGAGTCGCCACCTAATTATTTTTAAGGTAAATTAGGATACCTAAATTATTAACTAAGTAATGCTAAAATTAACTCCATTAATAGTCTACTTAACCTTATGCGATTCTAGATAAGGATTCTAATTTATCCTCAAGGGAAGGGGTAAGGCATCCTTTAAGATTTATTAAAAAGAGTTAACCAGACAAACTTATGTTAATTAATTTAAAAACTAAATATGGGTGCTAAAAGGTTAAATAAAAGTCTATGAAATTAGTTTTTTAAAAAAGCATTTTGTATGAGCCTTGAAATCAATAAACACATTTTAAACTTGAAAAACTCTTTAGAATTTGAAATAGAACGGGAAAGCTTCATAAAAAGATCATTTGTTTAGAACAACTATACTTGATCCAAAATTTATTGCTAAAAATCTGAAAATAATAAATTAAAAAAAAAAGATTTGTGCTTGTAGTAGCACACTTTGAAACATTTTAAAATAGATTCGAGCTTAAACCAAAGTTGGTTCCTTTTTAAGAAAGTTTTAGAAGAAATGTCATATTTTATTAAGAAAATACATTGAGTTCTTAAGAAAATTATTAATTCTTCAAAAAAGAGACTGCGTTGAATTGCAAAAATATTGGGTTATCATATTCTGTAAAAATACTTGAATATATAAGATCTTTTATGCGACTTAAAGAATATAAATAACAAAACACATTAAATGGACAGCTCAAAAAGTGAACTAAAAATGTTGTGAAAAAGGATTAAATCTCAAATCTCTTAAGAAAATAACGTCTCAATTACCCCTCTACAGGTTCAAATATTCTACAATTAACTCTCTTAAATAACCAAGAAAACAGTCACAAATAAAAAAAAATGAAAGTTAGTTAATCAACCATAAACAAATTTGTAGAAAATACTTCTTCTCTCTAGCCCTCTTTTCCTTTAAGAGAGATAGAGAAACGAATAAAGACGCAGATGAGAGTCCTCCTGTCCTCCCATTTCTTTTCTGTTTAGATTATTGCGAGGAGGCAAGAGAGGTATTCGGCTGAAAGAGTGTCTAGCAATGGAGTTGAGTCTCACTTGAGACTCCTCATGATTCCGAATGTCATGCAAAATAGAGAAAAAGCAGAGGGAGAAGAACATAGTTATAAAAACATATTGGTCTCTTAACGATAAGCAACAATAGAAATAAAAATGACTCGATAACTAACTATACAAATATTTCATACATATATACTAATAGCAGCAAGCAAACTAAGATATAATCGACAATTTAAACTTTCATATTCTAAGCGAAAATAGAATGTAGTTAAGGGACTTATTTTCATCATTAATACTTTAAAACCATACTGGACATGATTTTCACCAAAGATGCATTCAAACAAAGACATGAGTCAAACAAATTTAATATCAAGTTATGAGACTACTTTAAGAGCTATTTTTGAGATGTAGGAGATGTAGTGCCTTTAATCCATATATAACATGTATTTAAACAAGATAGACCATTAAGAATAGCTTTAATAAACTTCTTCACAACAGAGAGGTAAAAGGTCCCACAATATGCTATTTAATACAATGAAAATGCTCTCGAATCTTTGATTAAATAACTACTAAAACACATCTATAAATATTGTTACTAAGGCAGGAACATTTCTTAACAGTTGTAACAAAGGAAATGAAAGAAACATAAAGAGGATTCCATAACCAAATTCTTGAAATATAAAGATGAACTCTACATACTATTTAGGATTTTGCAAACTAATGTTTTAAGAGATATCTCGACATAATGTATTATCAGAATTTTAACAAATTTCAACTCAAAAGAGAAACTAATTTTTTCCTTTTTTTTGATATCATATCAATGTCTAAACTGTACTACCACATTAGTCATAAAAAAAAAGACATGATTTTATGAATAAACACATTCAAATGAAGAAGAAGAACATGAATCGAGTCGGAGTATTACCTTCCAAGGAGCAGTGACTGGAGCTTTGAGGTCTTAAATCTACAACTCCGATCCCTCCACAGATAGTAAAACGAGATTTAAAACTTATAAACTGAAGTAGAAGAACGAAAGCAAATGGAGTATTTCGAGGGTCTCAAAAACTTGGTTGAAGCTGAAGATTTAAGGTGTATTTATAGACGGAAATGGGTAAGATTTGAGCGGGATTTTGATTTTTAAATCTTCTTCCACACTCTGAATCCGAACGTTGATGATATTGGATGAACTTGTGAGCCTTCACGTGATTTGAACAGAGAAGGCAGGATTTGCTTCAGACTATACTTGAAATAGGAAGGCTTTGACTGTGATTTTGATATGGACATCGTTGAAACACGAAGTGGGAAAGGGGAGATGGAGACGCATCTGTAGCTTCCAAAATTTGCACGAAAAGGGTGCATTACGCGTCATGCAATGGTGAAAGCGTTTGAAAGTTAAGCCTGAAGATGAAAGGGGCATGAGCAGTGAATTTGGAGTAGAGAAAAGATTAAAACCTAATTTGTTTCCTAGGGCTTAAGGGTAATGGGCTGGCTGAAACGTAAATGGGCTCTATTTTGGGAAAATTTTGATATAAAAATGGGCTCATCACTTTGGAGCTCATTTGGTCTAAATATATTGGGTTTTTCCCTTCTCCTTTTAAATTATTTTGGGCTTCTAACTTAATGACTAATACAATATATATATTATAAGATGACAATTAACAAAAAATTAAAATATCAATATTACGACTCTACGCTAATATAAAATATAGATACAAAAATATGGATTTATAATTAATTTAATAAGTGTGAAACTTGAAATAAGGTGACGATAAATCCATTATTTAAGAAAAAGGAATATCAAAAATAAAACATATAATTTTAATAGATCATTTTGATACGCTATCAACTTAGATGCTTGAAAATAATGAATTAAAGAAAGGAGGGTCAAAATTGGGTGTCAACAATCACCAAATGTAGAAATCAAGTACACTTGGACTGATTCAAGTGTCGTATTACGGTTTAATTGGTCAAGTGCATTCGTTTCATATTCAAACTTAATATTGATTTCATAGCTTTGTTGGAGTTTCTGCACATAATCAAGGATTAAGATGTCTTCATCATCTTCAACAAATTATGAAATAGCAAAATTCGATGGGGGTCTAGTTTTAGTCTGTGAAAGATTAGAATGAGGTTATCGTTGTTAGGACCGAAAATAATCAGGTGTCATGTGGAAGCCAACAAAGCAAAACCTCAAAAGACCACGAGTAAGAAGACAAATAAGAAATATACCAAAAGACACAAAGATTTAACGTGATTCGGTCAACCCACCTACGTCCCTAAAGGAGATGAGAAATCCATTATATAAATATAAGAGTACAAAATATAGAGAGAAACAACCTCAACCAATTCACTCGAAAGGTTCACACAAGTGATAACGTATCACTAATGTCCCACAAACTCTCCCCCTAACCGAAACTCTCAAAGCCCCTAAGACTACATTATGAATGCTAATTAAGTTAAAAGGAGCAAGCCTCTATTTATAGAGTCCTAAACATTTTCCTACAAGAAAAGGAATAGCCATAAACCTTTTTCTACAAAAAAAAGACTAGCCAAATATAGAGATTACATGTTTTCCTTTTAGGAAAAGGAAAACCTATTTATGGTAAGAAACTCAGGGCAAATAATACCCAACAAATCTCCCCCATCGCCTGAATTTCTAACAAAATAAATTTGGCCACCTTCTTCACATAATCTTCAACAGCTTGCTTCTATCTCCTCTCCATAATCTCTTCTGCAAAATCTATGTCTCGACACAGAGAACTTCTCTGAAACAATTTCTCTAACAAAATCTTCATTACTGTCAAATAGGTTGTGGCTAGAACTACATCTGCCAAGATAACACCAGTCTCTAACTTGTCTCCATCATTGAACCATTGAAGCTAGCTCCATCACTGAACCTTTGAACATGGCTCCATCATTGAATCATCAAACATGAGCCATCATTGAACCTAACTCTATCATTGAACCTCTGAACCTTGATACATTATTAAACCTGGCTCTGATACCACTTGTTAAAACCGAAAACAATCAGGTGTCATGTGGAAGCCAACAAAGCAAAACCTCAAAAGACCACGAGTAAGAAGACAAACGAGAAATATACCAAAAGACACAAAGATTTAACGTGGTTCTGTCAACTGACCTATGTTCACAAAGAAGATAAGCAATCTACTATATAAATATGAGAGTACAAAATATAGAGAGAAACAACCTCAACCAATTCACTCGGGAGGTTCACACAAGTGATAACGTATCACTAATGTACCACAAATTCTCCCCTTAACTGAAACTCTCAAAGCCCCTAGGACTACATTGTGAATGCTAATTAAGTTAGAAAGAACAAGCCTCTATTTATAGAGTCCTAAACCTTTTGCTACTAGAAAAAGAATAGCCATAAACCTTTTCCAACAAGAAAAGGACTAGCCAAATATGGAGATTACATGTTTTCCTTTTAGGAAAAGGAAAACCTATTTATGGTAAGAAACTCAGGGCAAATAATACTCAACAATCATTGGTGTTACAAGGGTTATGGAAGGTAATTGAAGAGGCTTTTCAAGAAGAGTTGAAAGAATTAGAGAAAGCATACCTAAAGGAGAGAGCTTTGAGTGCAATCTTCATGAGCATTACAAAAAGCATTATTCGGAAAATTACTGAAAAGAAATCTACAGCAATGGCATGGAGAAGTTAGAAGATCTATATTCTAGGAAATTGTTGACAAGGTTGGTTTGTTTATCTGCAATTGCAAAAATCAATATCTATTAGATCCATTTATATGCATTTTTTCTTTCATCTGCTTAAAGGATTTCCATGAGTAACGAAGGTACAGTACTAGCCCAAACATACCTTGATGAGTTTAATTCAATTATAATGGACTTTAAGAACGTAGATATCAAAATTGAAAGTGAGGGTCAAGCCTTAATCGTGTTATGTTCTTTACCACCGTCTTACGATACTCTTACTAATAAATTGCTATATGGGAAAGGCAGTATCTCATCTGATGATGTTACTAATGTACTAAAATCTAAAGAGTTGAAGAAAAGGTTTCCAGATAGCAGAGCTGAGGGTGAAGGTCTTGTGAGTTGGGGAATAAAACAACAAAAAAACTTTAATAGGAAAAAGTCTAACACCAGATCGAAGTCTAGAGCAGGGAAGTAGAACTACTATGAGTGCAGGGATTAGGGTCATTACAAAAGAGATTGTCCTAAACTAAAGGAGAAAAGAGAAAAACAAAAAATTGATTACTCAACAAATATTGTTGACATTGATAATAATTCTAATGGCAATGACTACGTAGAGGAAGTTTGTGTTGTGAGTTCTGATCATAGGCACAATTCTTGAGTTCTTGATTCTGGTGCAACTTTTCACATGTGTCTATACAAGAATTGGTTTACAACTTACAACATATATACTATTAGCAAGGTTGCCATGCAACGTGCAGCTAATCCAGTCTACCATGAGAGAACCAAACACATTGAGGTTGATTGTCACTTTATAAGAGAAAAAATCACACAAGGCCTAGTATCTACAAAGTACATTCTTGAACAAGATCAACTAGTTGATCTACTTACTAAAGGGTTCACAAAAATGCAACTTCAACATCTCAACTCCAAGCTAGGAGTTCTCAATATCTTCTCACTTCCCAGCTTGAGGAGGAGTGTTGAGAATGATAGAGCAATGTAGAATTAGAGATTTAGAGTCATGAAACAACTCAATATATGTGTTCCTAACTACAATTGTTACTCTGTAATTGCCTTTCCAGTTTTCAGTTATTAGTTAGGATTAGTAGTGAGTCAGTTAGAATTAATCCATTCAGTTAGTTATCACAACTATATATAGGACTTCTACATTGTAAATCAACTATGAAGGGAATAACAAACATTCATCTACTTCTTCTTCTCCTTCTTTCTTTTACTTTCTTGCTTCATCTAATTCACAAAAACTACAATGTCAAATAGATGGGTTGGCTTAAATTGATCCAAAACTTACTTGGGCTAAAATGGATGAGCCAAAATGGACGAATCATGAACCACCCAACTTGATCCAATATTTTTTAATGGTGCACCTTTCCCCACCACTCCCTTACCAACCATCGTGACAAGCCTTCAAGCTCGACTCTCGACCGCCAGCCTCAACTTAGGATCCGACACATAAAACTCGAGACCTAACCCTAATTTGTAACCTGAGACTCGATCTTCATCCAGGATTTGAGCCTCGAACTTAGCCTAGACTAGAAACCTAGGACACGAACCTGATTCATAACCTGAGACTCAACATTCACCCAAGATTCGGGACTCGATCTTCCCCCAGGATTTGAGACTCGACACTTAGTCTCGACTCAATATCTAAGATACGAGACGCGAGTCAAGACCCTCGGTGTCGATCCAGGAAATAAGACTCAAGACCCAACCATGGCCCGAAGCCCTATTGAAGTAGTACCCAACTCGAGATCCAACCTTGACCTATACCCGAGACTCGACCCTCCACCTCAACCCGAGACTTAACCATGAATAATCAAGACATGACCTTGACTAGAGACCCAATCCTAACTTGAGATGCAACTATGATTCATGACCCGAGACCCGAAAAACCTAGACCATTCAAACTCTAGGAACCAACTCCATCTGAGAAATATCGTCTTCTCCCGATTATTCTTTAAGTGAGAACTGTGGTTTTCTCGATGGACTACTTTTCTAGAGAACCGGTGATCCCAATAGTCCTATCAATTACTTCGACTTCAAAAAGGGGAGATTTGGGATTTTTTCGCCTCAACAAGACAGGAACATAAAGCCAACTACATTGTGGGAAAATGTGGTGTTAGATCGATAAAGATTTTGATGATTGACAAATAGAGGAACAGGTTGCGCCAACGTTTTCATGTTATACCGAGTCCAACTGGGATTAAGAGAATGTTAACCACGTGAAGCAGAAGTTATAAGGCGGTGGATGGGTTGCTTTTTCGAGAAGAAACTAGTGCGAAAAGTTTCCTTTTATAAAGGATTCCTACAAAGAAGAGGAAGCGCATAAAGTTTACTTTTATAAAGGATTCCTACAAGTAGTAGGAACCATTATAAAGTAACCGAGTTCCAATTGAAGAAGGAAAGATCCTTGATCTATAAATAGGGCAAGGTTTTCTCCAAAGAAACTTGCACACTTAAACAGAGAGCTACAAAATACAATCAAATAGAGGGAGTTCATATTTGAGAGAGTTCTGATTGAAGATCCAAGTGCAGCCAATGCAAGGAAACAAGATTGAAGAACATTGATCCATATATAGGCTTTTGCTTTATAGTTCTTAAGTCAAGTTTGCTTGTATTACGTGTTTATCGAGTTGTATCTTTAATTCTTTCTAGATCCAGTGAGGTATAAACTTGAGTGGGAATAGAGTCTTCAAGTTGGGGCAACTTAAAGACTTGAGAACATAAACCTTGGAGGGTTTGTGTTGGAATTTAGGAATTAGAGCTAGTTCCTAGGATTACAAGAGTTGTAATCTAAATTCATAACTTAAAGTAGGGTCGACGATCTAGTTGGTTGTTGGCGTCTAGGAATTAGAGTTTATAATTCCTTAGGTTACATATGTTTGTAATCTGTTGTTGAGGCTCAGAGTTTAATGAAGTTGAGTTAAATCCTACGGAGGTGTAGGTCGTGGTTTTTTACCCTAGGGGTTTTCCGCGATAAAATATTGTGTCATTACTCTATTTGCTTTGCATAACGTAACTGCTGTAATCTGCAAAGGAACAGATAGAATATACCTGTTCCTTAGGCAAATCTGGGGGTCAGAATTCCAACAGGTGGTTTCATACCCGTCCTCCATTAGTAGAGGTGGTTGCATTGCTTAAAGTAGACGGGAGTGTGAGGGAGCGGGACGTTTTAGCAACCACGAGCTTTATGAGTGTCCCAGCTTCTTTGGTGTTCCCCAATAATTTTTTTGTAAAAAATGTTACTAGTAGTTTTGTTGAGAACATTATTCCATTGACATATATATGACTTAAACATTGCTAAGTATGTATACCAATTTATGGATCTCAAATTATTGCAATGGTCTTATTCTTTTACATAAATTTACTGAATTTTACTTATACAATATCTGTTAGCAACTAGCTGATTTGTGGTGCAGCAGTTTGTTTGTTCCTATTTTTTAGGAGTCAAATAAGTTATTTATTTCCTAGTCTTAGGAGTCAAATAAGTTATTTATTTCCTAGTCTTTAGGCCACAGGAAGATTAGTGGAGTTAGTTTAGATCAGAATAATTAGGAGTAATAGACGTATTCTGTTATTAGTAGTTCTTATCTATTTAAGGACTCTTGTAATTGAGAAATAATAAGCACTTCCACTTGCTTCTATCAATGTCACTATAGGAGAGATGTAATCCTCTATTGATAGATGAGTGATATTTCATTCATAAATAGTTTGATTTTTGACTTGCTTCTATTTGGTGCCTATACACATATTGTCGTACATTCTTGAGTTTCTTTGATGAAATTAGCTTCATAAGAATGAAATATGCCACTCGTGCCCCTGCTTCTTCCACTATTGCTCTATTCATCATTGATGACATTACTAAATACAAATGAAAACAAAAATCAGAACAAAGAGTTGGCATTGCCACTTTCTTCAGCAAATCAAGTTACAACAAAGAACCAGTTAATGAATGCCACTGCAAGAAGTCTACGTATGCAAAATGTTAACCAGTACGAAAACATCATTCAAGTTGGGTATGATAAAGTACGAGTTGATGAAGCCAGAATAGGCCAGGTTGTCTTTAATCAGTACGAAAACATCATTCAGGTTGGGTATGATCAACACGCATCATCAGTTGCTCCCCGGGGTTACTGTTTGATCCTAAAGGTGAACAAATATTCACATATTTTTCTCTTTTCTCAGCAACATATCAACCAGTACTTGTCAACTTTCAGCGAATCTGGCACATATTTCATCCTGACAATATATATTCTATAGTATTAGTAGAACTAGTATTCACAGACGCATCATCAATTGCCCCCCGCGGTTAGTGCTTGATCCAAAAGGTGAACAAATATTCATGTCTTGATCCAAAAGATGAAAAAATATTCATGCCCTTTTCTCTTTTCTCAGCAACATATCTACTGTATCACAAAGTATGTGAAATGTTAATGAGTACCAAAACAACGTTCAGCTTGGGTTGATGAAGCTGATATTAGACCAAAGAGAGACGAGCCAAGACAGTGGCACTGGAAAGGAAACTTCTGTTTTTGAAAGATACAACATGCGCATACGATGACAAAAGAGGAACCAAAAGAAATGAGTTCCCCAATTCCGCGTTTCAACCTAGAACTTTTAGCCAGATGGGATTTGTGTGCCCATAAGAGTTGGGGATTGACAACATCAGAAAAAATTGCAGCACATTTGCGAGGTAAACATAGCTTCCATAAATTTGGCATGAAGATCCACGTCCATTTTGTGCATGCCCTTCACCCAACGGTCTTATTAATAGCATTGTTTTGCCTTTTTCCTTCGTTAATCTCATTTGTGCTTTTTCTACCTCTCGACAAACTTACAAAAGCATAACTTACAAAAGCAACAAAATCCATCTCAATTCCATTCTTATACACAACACATATCCCAACAAACAACTGGAATCCCAAATACAGGCCACAGGCAGTAACTGGGATCCTTAGTATCAATCTCAAACTCTCGCTATGGTGGTACAAAATATCGAGAGAAGATTTTCTCACAATAGGATGCTAGCATAGATGCAGAACATGGGATTATTAGCCAAGTGTTTTGATTTTTTACTTGCTAAGTTTCCTTGTTGAATGAAAGATTTCAATACATTTAATCACTTCATAAACAATGGAAATCATTTCAATGTGGATAAAGAAAAGGCACAAAACTACGTGTACAAGAGGAACAATAAAGTTCCATACAACTAGCAAGAGGAAGACAGTCAATCTCAAGAAAAAATGGTTTTCTTTGGAAACAGAATAAATTCATCTGTCATTTATCCTGAGGAAGAACCATCTTCAAGAGGTTGGTAACCAACGAAACTTGGGCTGCTTGGCTGCCCAATAAAAGGATTATTCTTTTGTGAATGTCTCAACATTCTTGAAGTCCTGAGTTAGATGAAAGACAAGACAGACATAACTAAGGATATGGTGATTCTTTTATTTAGATAAATTTTCTCGTCTCATACGTATTATGATTAGTGAGGTTAGATTGATGCCTTCCATTGCACTGTTTTACTAATTTTATCTATATATTACTCAGTCTTACTCATGTGTTCTCATTATAAGGTGTTTTCAGTTGTAGTATTCTCATATTACATATACAAATCCAGCATAATGCCGGCTGTATTCTTCTTTCTTGAACCAATAACTAATCCACTAGAGTTATCATACTCTTAAAATTCATCACACGAAAGATAAAATGGATTTGTCCATCTTAACCAACTCTCAAATAAATTGCAGCAAACCTAATACTATAGTTATGAACATGTATGAAATGAATCAAAGACATTTAACATCAAATACTGAAATTTAGATTTACACAGATGCAAGAACAATAAAGGAAGTTAGGAACTTAGTATTAATGTAAATGACCTATAGTAATTTGTTATCTTTCTGATGTTTATTTAAAGGATCTCTTATATATGAATTTGGTTTTATTAGTGAATCGTCGAGGCTGAAAGAAAACTATCAATATATAAAGAGGAAATAAGTCAGGTACTTAACAATATTAATAACAGATGGAAACAAAATGCTTATGCAATATATACACACAATCTCAATCCGTAAGTAAACAAATCACTAAAATCAGTTGCAGAATACCATAAGTGATGCCACCAGTAGTTCAACTAATACATCTTATATAAGACTTTTTGTTCTTTCCAACTGCTTCAGCTGATAAAACTCCTTGTAAACTGTAAAGAAAATTGAAAGAATTAATCTTGTAATTAAGAAGTGGTTTAAACAAAAATATATAATCATTCTTTCATGGCACAACTAATACTATTTATTGTTGCTTATTCTTTACTCCCTCTCGTCCATATTAAGTGAATTTAATATAAGAAGCTAATTAATTTGGGGTGTGGGACTAAAAGTTATTCGTGATCTGCTTGAGTTGAGAGAAATTATTACTTCAGCTCGCATCGAATCAACCACATACCCGATAACCAGTTTGAGACAGAGTGCTGGGGCATTGTTGATCTACTTGTGGATGAAGACCTCGAAATCAGAATTTCCCATCTCATCAACTTGCATATTCTTGATCTCCAAGGCTGACTCGGCGAGTGATTCCTCCTTGCATGACTTTACCTCAATGGATTTTAGAGACATCATGTATCCGAAGCAAGAAGGGATCATCATAAGATATTGGCATCTTCTTAACACCAAGTGCTCAAGATATGGAAAAGCATCATCTGAAACATTCCATTCAGAAATAGAAAGATCTTGCAGTTTCAAGAATTTGAGGTGAGGGAAATGCTCATCGGTCACTTTCCATATGTCGGAATTAATGGAAACGTGTAGCAGTTTGAGTACCACAAGTCTGGGGAGGGTTGCGACCTGATCAAGTCTAGATACGCAACCATTGGATAGTGTTAATTTCTTGAGACTTGGTGGCAAGTTCAGCTCAGTGGCCCAGGTCCCCGAACGACCCCAAGAAAACTTGAGCATTTCAAGATTGTTAAATGCAGGGAAAAAGCCATCACATGTCAAAACTTCACATCTCAGTTTTTGAAGATTTGGTATCTTTGATAAGATCCTGTCCGCGTCCTCCACACAAGAAAACCATGCAAAGGAAAGAGTCCTCAAGCCATCCATTTCTCGGAGAGCATGGTTTATATTGAAAACAGCGCGGTTGTATATGTGCAAATGGCGCAACTTGACCATCTTCCAGATGGTGTCTGGTAAAGTTACTCGTCCTCCAAGTCCTTTAACTATTAAAGTTTCAAGGTTCCAAAGATTGTCCGAGAATGATAATGCAGAATCTTCAGCAACCTTAATAGCAACATATCTCAAGCAGGTTAATGCTTCTGGGAAAGAATCAATGACAGTGAATTCTAAATCTAGCACCCACAGGAACTTGAAACTGTTAAAAGTATCTGATGCATAGCCTATTGAAGATAATCCAATTTGTCTTCCTTTCATCAAGTGGAAAGATTGTACATCTGAACAAATCGAACTCCATTCTGCAAGATTATCTACTTGAAATTGAAGGCATAAGCGCCGTTGAATGCTATGCTTCTGATAGGAAGTAGAAGAAGGATTCACATTATCATTGTCCCTGCTAATAGATAAAATAATATGACCAGCATACATTTAAAAGATTAAATTGATACTACGAATTAAAATATTAGATTGTATTACCATTCTATGCATTGTAGAAAGTTCTCCACCTTGGCTTTCTTTTTACAAAACTCAAGCAACAAGTCATGAATTCGACATGTCTTGGTCTTACCATCAGAACTTTTCTTGGAAACCATCACAAGGTTTCTTCCAATAAGGTTCTTTAAGTAATTTTCTGCTATATCTTCGGAAAGCTTCTCTGTATGAGTTTTTACCAAACCTTCTGCTGTCCACAACCATGTTAATTTTGATACCTTTATCTCTTCGTCCTCCAAAAATACTCCAAAATACAAAAAGCACGGTTTCAAATGAAATGGTAAATCTTGGTAACTAAGATTTATTATATCCTCTGACTTAGCCTGGATGTGTGGACCTAAATTTATTGCAACTTGTTCCCAACAACGTTTTTCCTTCTCCATCGTTTCGAGAATACCTGCTACCAGGACCACTGAAAGAGGTAGCCCTCCACACTTTTGTGCTATATTTTGGCCAACATCTTCTAAGACAACAGGGCAACTTTTCTTGTTGAACACCTTATTCTTCAATAACATCCAACTTTCTTCTAGACTAAACATTCGAAGAAAATGAGGATCACTAACGAGTTTAGCATGGTAGGCAACTTGATCATGGCGAGTTGTCAGGATAAGTCTACTTCCATTATTGGCTTCATAGAAGCAAGGCATTAGTTCATCCCATGCAGTAGTTTCCCAGACATCATCAATGAGGATAAGGTACCTCTGACCAAATAGAAGTTTACGCAACTTATCTGCTAATTCATTCTCTGGTAGTTTATCACTGATAACTGTATCCTTCTTAACACCCCGAAGAATGGTTAATAACAAGTCTTTACGAGTATATACTTGAGATACACAACATTGTGCACGGAAATCAAAATGAGAGACAACTAACTGATCAAAAAATAGTTTGTTAGCTAGAGTTGTCTTACCCAATCCGGCCATTCCAACAATTGAGATAAGATCCAATTCTGATGATCCTCTGATTAGCTTCCCCCTTAGTGTTTTCACCACCTCATCAAAACCCACCATTTCTTCTCTGATACTTGTAATCCGAGCAAGTTGTGATGTATGAGCTCTGACTACATCAGTGGTAGTATGCAATACCAAGTCAGCAACTTTCTTTTCATCATGAATCTTCATTACCTCCCTCATGAGTGGTGTAATCTCCTCTATGATGTCCCCAATCCAGAGAACAAGGCACCACTCAGGGATGTCATGATTTATGCAACCAACAACCAAATGATACACCTCATATGCTATAGCAATCACCTGCATTGAAAAATATTGGAACGATCCATCGTGATGCTTCTGAAAGTGCTCCAACTGCTGCTGAATTGTCCAAAGTTGGTTCTTTATAGAAGAAAGTGAGTCTGAATAGAGGCTTAGATACTCCTTCAGGTGGTCTAAAATGATATCAATAGATCCCAGTCCATCAATCTTAGGTAATTTGGAGTGAAATGACTTCCGAGTGATGAGGTAGATCAGTGCTTGTATACCCGGAATATCGCCTGAGAAATCAAGAACAGGCACTTGATTTGACTCCCCAACAGCCATGTCTTCCTTCTCCTCCACGCTATCATACAACGAGTAAACTAGAATCCCTGCATCAATAATTGCGGTATCAAGATCTTTAAAGGCCTCTCTTGGTAGATTGATGAGATTGTCTCTCAAGAAGTTGAGCATTGGCATTAGATCCTTGAAAGTAATGGGTAGCTCTTTCAAATGGTGTACGAGAGTCTCCACAAAGCCATATTTATAATCAGAAACATGCTCAGCTTTGATATTTGGATGGCATCCTGATTTTAGGTCTTGCAGGACATCAACGTAGATCTTGCGGATACATGGTTGAATGGGCTGAATCCTCTTCTGAAAGTCGGAAAATGAAGCATTCATTTTAGCTGAAGCCAAGTTTTTTTCTTTCCAATGGTTTGGCAAATTCAACCAAGAAATCATTGCTGCATGACCAGCCACAACTAAAACATGAGTCAAGAAAGTATGTTGGCTTTGATTATCCGTGCATCTATCTGAAATAAAATAGACAAAATTTCTCAATAACTTTAACTCCTTTACAACCTCTTCCATTTGTTGTTTGCTTGAGTGAGGAACTATGTCAAAATAAGGATGACAATTCTCTGATAAATCACTGAGATTACTTATAACAGTATCAATGAATTTCTTTGCAAATTCGGGAGTAGCAACGATGGAGGAAAGTGGTAGTGATGCTTCGGGATAGGAATATTTATCTCTGATTTCCAACTTAGTCTCACAAATGTGTTTTTCCAACTTAAAGAACATGGATGCAACATCGCCGGGATAGTTGATTCTTTTGAATTCTGCTTCAGCATAAGAAAAAACATCTTGAACTTTCTGTGTAGCATACCAACATACAGTTGTGAAGCTCTGCAAGCTGAGAAACATATCTAAAAATTTAAGATTCATATAAATGATCACAATTTGATTCTTTCGATCTTTGTTTCTTGGGATGTTGGAATCCCATTCATTGACAAGATGTTCCAAAAGAGAAAACACATAATCTTTCCCTATTGACAAATATTCATATGAAGAAGAAGACATCAGCTCTTTTTTTTTACAAGTTTCTGATCACACCTTGAAATTTTAACAATTCTACGTCTAAACAGTTTTCCGAAATAGTATTACAGAAAAGATGAAAAATATCTATGGCCAAACAGACACATATTCAAAGTTGATTGCTGCACTTGGAAAACACTTCTAATTTCTCGGTAGGTATTGGGGTTTTAATTCTGGTGGTTGGGATAATTATTGAACTATTTATGTGGGTTGGTGTTGTTGATAAGACTCTTAAATGGGATTAGTTCTTGGGGAGTCAAGTGTGCAACATTTTCTTAGGCATGTTGATGTAACAATAGTTAGGCCATACCAACAAATTAAAGGTTGTGGTGGAATGGTAAGTACTCCTTCATTCTTAACTAGAGGTCTCAGGTTCGAGCCACCTTGGTACGGAGTCGCCTTTGTTAGGGAGAGTTTTACCCCAATGTGGGACTTTCCAGCATGAATTCAAATTTAGTCGGACTCGAATGGGATACCGAACACCTCATGGAAACCAAAAAAAAAAAAGGTTAGGCCATAGTGCTTGATGTATATTTTTTGTTTTGTAGTATATTAGTGTTAAAAGAGTTTTTGGTTATAATATTTGTATTGCATATGATGGTCAAAAACAACATCTAAGCTATCACTTTTTTGCGAGTTTCACATTTCAACTATTAGCTATTCCTTTTTTCTATCTGAACTATCATCACCTATGTATTAAAACACATAGATAGATGTGCATCACAAGTTAGTTGTACATGTTCTTGGATAATAAACTCAACATACTTGAAACTTCCTTTCTTTTGGATGACTTGTGCATCAACTTTCACTTCCATGCCAAGCTCATGAATTACGACACTAAACTTGCACTGCAAGTATTCTAAAACAAAACTAATTGCAGTCGTTGTTGCCATTGTTTACTTTAAAAAAAGAAGATAATAAGTTTGAGCTCAAATTTTATGGATCCATTGGTGACGACTTGTTAAATGATGCTTATTGTTTTCAAAAGGAGGACACCATTTTTTTTTTTGGAGTTTATGTTTCACGAAATAGAAATTCAAGGTTATCTCAATTTTTCGTGTGTATTAGTCCATGGACTTTCTGAAATTCGTGGGACGGCTTCTATTTGAGCTTAAATTTTATGGGTCCATACCTATTAAAAATGATACACATTAGTTTTGAAAGGCAGACGTCACTTTTTTTGAGTTTATGTGTCACAAAATCAAAATTCAAGATTATCTCGATTTTTCGTGTGTATTAGTTCATGAATTTTTCAAAATATGTACAATCAACTACTTAAAGCTTAAATTTTGTGGGTGTATTGGTGACAATCTATTAAAAGTTACTCATTATTTTTGAAAGACGGACGTCACCTTTTTGTTTTTGGAGTTTTTACGCCTCGAAATAGAAATTCAAGATTATCTTGATTTTTCATTTGTATAAGTGCATGAATTTTTTGAAATATGTGTAACCAATTCTACTCTTTGATGTTTTCTTAATTACAATTGTTGAACTATTTCAGTAAAGAAAATTAACAAAATAAGAGCTTGTGTGCAAAGGTGATAAACCATAATATCAATATTGGACTCATTTGCGATCTTTGTTAGCATCTGATTATAGATAAAAGTAAATGAAATATTCTAGTTGTAATATTAATAATTCGACGTTTGGTCAAGTTGTCCTCATTACTTTCATCTTTTTGGAGGCAGGAAATTCAAAGCGCTAAATAGGAAATCGAAAAAGGTTACTTCTGCATATATACAGAGTCCATAACAAAAGCTCAGCTTATTCAACTCTTATGTAGTTGATCAATCTAAAATCGTGTTGCAAAGACTACCCGATAGACCCCAGAAGAAAGGAACATAAAGCTAACTACATAGTCGGAAAAGATTTTTATGAAATTTAACTCTGGTGATCCCAATTTGGAGAAGCTTGCCCCGTTGCATCTTGAAGCAACGATAAACGATGACATATAACATGTTTTAGCAACAACGAGCTTTATTAGCGCCTCAACTTCGTTTGAGTTCTCAAATTATATTTGGTTAACACATGGTAGTACGTAGTTTTATTGAGAACATTATTCCATTAACATTTCTACATTCAGATTTAGTTTGAAAAATCAAGCAAGAGATAACTTAATCGAGATTTTTTTGGTTTCTAGTTTGAAGTGAACAAAGATATTACCTCACAATCAATTATACAGATAAAATAATTAGAATTTATTTTTGAATTTGAATCCATCCATAATTTTTTGTTTTTTAAAAAAATTACTTCTAACGCATTTATAAAATATAAAATAAGTAGAAAATTAATAAAACTGCAGTACCAATACATATAAATACTATTTTGAAATAAATATCTTTTTTAACAAATTATTCAGATAAATAGATAAAATATTAAATGAAATAATCCAAGTCTTTTCAATATTTCTCTGGTACAAGTGTCGTGCATCTCCAGCTCCATTGCCATTGAGAAGTAATGGACACAATTATACCAATTTGTGGGGTAGTAGTTTGTTAGTTGTTGTTGTTTAGGCTACAGGATTAGTGGAGCGAGTTTAGATTAGAATAATTAGGAGGAATAGACGTGTTCTGTTATTAGAAGCTTTTATCTATTTAAGGACTCTTATAATCGAGAAATAAAGAGCACTTCCACTTCCACTTAGTCTCATTCTTTGATTTGAGTAATAGACATTGCTCCTCGAGGTTACTGCTTGATCCAAAAATTCATGTCCTCCTTTCTTATCTCAGCAACATATCGATTATATCATAAAGTATGTAAAATATAAATCAACATTCATATTGGATATGATCAAGTGCAAACGATCCCTCAGCTGGTTAGTTGAGTACGCCAAAAAGGAGTACCTTCAACCACATAGATATAAATCCATTACTCAGAATACTTTTCACCATTTGGAAGATTCCAGTTCTCTGGGATTAAAAGTTACTAATTTAAAACCCCTCCTGATGCCTTCTAATCAAAGAAAAGAATTCAATAGTCATTTGATGCTGATTAACTATTTTATGCAAAACCGCTTTTACTAAAAACAAAACCTTAAAAGCTTGCACCTTCATGTCATTCTATTTGAGACATGACAGTTTTGTTGTCAACCATTTTAAAGTCTAGATATTTTACAGCCACAAATTCCTTCAATCCAGCATCTTCAGCATTTTCAAGAGCATACCATAACTCTCTAGAAGTTTTAGAAACACTGATAGCGTTTACAAGCCATCTTCCAAGCCGTTAAGAATATAATATTTGCAGCCACGAATTCTTTCAATCCAGCATCTTCAGCATTATCAAGAGCATACCATAACTCTCTAGAAGTTTTACAAATACTGATAACGTTTACAAGCCATCTTTCAAGCCGTTAAGAATATAATTTTTGCAGCCATGAATTCCTTCAATCCAGCATCTTCAGAATTTTCAAGAGCACACCATAACTCTCTAGAAGTTTTACAAACACTGATAACATTTACAAGCCACCTTCCAAGCCGTTAAGAATATAATTTTTGTAGCCATGAATTCCTTCAATCCAGCATCTTCAGAATTTTCAAGAGCACACCATAACTCTCTAGAAGTTTTACAAACACTGATAACATTTACAAGCCATCTTCCAAGCCGTTAAGAATATAATTTTTGCAGCCATGAATTCCTTCAATCCAGCATCTTCAGAATTTTCAAGAGCACATCATAACTCTCAAGAAGTTTTACAAATACTGATAACGTTTACCAGCCATCTTCCAAGCCGTTAAGAATATAATTTTTGCAGCCACGAATTCCTTCATTAATCCAGCATTTTCAAGAGCATACCATAACTCTCTAGAAGTTTTACAAACACTGATAACATTTACAAGCCGTTAAGAATATAATTTTTGCAGCCATGAAGTCCTTCAATCCAGTGTCTTCAGCATTTTCAAGAGCATACCATAACTCTCTAGAAGTTTTACAAATACTGATAACGTTTACAAGCCGTTCATTAAAAATATAATTTTTGCAGCCACGAAATCCTTCAATCCAGCATCTTCAGCATTTTCAAGAGCATACTATAACTCTCTAGAAGTTTTACAAACCCGGATAACGTTTACAAGCCATCTTCCAAGCCGTTAAGAATATAATTTTTGCAGCCACAAATTCATTCAATCCAACATCTTCAGCATTTTCAAGAGCATACCATAACTCTCTAGAAGTTTATTGGAATGATTTACATTGTTCGGGAAGTATTAAACATATTAAAATGATGTCCACTATTATAAGTGTAATTCTTAATTTCTGTCATTTTGCCATTAAAAAGATCAAGTTCTAGATTTTGGATCAATTCGTTCAACCCTGCGGAGAAATCATTTGGTGGAACTAAAGAATGCAGTGAATGTGGTTGTGTTAAATATACTTTTTGAAGTGGTTCGCTGAAAAATAATTTCTCTATTATACAAGATTTCATCTTCCCCGTGGAAGTACTACTTTCTTCTATGTATTCTGCTACTTTCATCTATGTATTCTGCTACTTTCATCTTTTAAACGTGAGAATTCTTGATTGACCAACACTCTGCCCCATACAACATATTTGGTCTAACCATCACTCGGTAGAACTTGCCTTTAAGTTTATGTGACACTTTCTTTTCACACAATACTCTGGAAGTGAGCTTCCATTTCATACACCTTTCACCAATGCATACGATGTGTAACATCATCATCAATCTCCCCGTTTCTTGGATAATAAACTCAAGATACTTGAAACTTCGTTTCTTTTAATTTGGATGGCTTGTGCATCAAACCTCACTTCCATGGGAGGCTCAGGATATAAGTCACTAAACTTGCACTTTAAGCATTCTAAAAATAAAAAAACTAATCGCGGCCTTTGTTGTTGTTGTTTTTGTTAGGATATATACTATTAACCCATATGTTTAGATATAGTATTTATTATAGAATAATTATTTATTCAGTTTTAATAGATCATATATTCGTTTATGGTGTCTGTTTACTTATACAGTAGATGATTTAGTGTATAGAGTTTTAGCTTATACACAGAGGATTAAATCATCGGTTCTTATAAGTATAAAGTTTTTTGTTCACAATCTAAGATGGAAATTGGACATGTCATCGGTACGATTGTAGCACAAAATTATATATAGTTTATCTTGATTATGGGAATGGTATAGTTCCAACTTCTTGTGTTAGTGCATTTTGTATGTATTGAACGGGACCGAGTAGAGATAGTTGTTTTAGACTGACTGACAAAAGTATATTCTCCAAACTATTAAATGTACTTATATTCTTAATTCTGATATAACTATTATGATCTGTATATATTAATTATCGTTTTGATTTATTAAAATGTGAGATTTTGAGAAGGATCAATATGCTTGGTAGATTGGATGATAATAATATATATTGGTGAAATAATAAATTAGTTGACTGAATCCATTTCTCGATATAGAGATTGATGATATGCCTTTTGAGAAGCTTATAAGTTCTCATCGTGTCAAACCTTACAAGTGGATTTATGAATCCGACACATGAAATAAGTTAAGCAGTGCTCTAAAGGAAATTAATCCTTGAATTAAATTCGTCAGTAATTTAATTTATTGATTAGTATATGTAATCTTAACGTAGGGAATCACATAAGTGTTTAATGAGAAATTTTGAAATATGAATAGAGGAGTGCAATTACGAATTTCTAGTGGAATGATTTATAATTTATTATGGTAAGAATAATTCCAATTAATTATTTGGAATTATTTCCATAATAGGAAGCCTCAGTAATTAACTATGTGGTCCCTACCGTGCCCATATTTAACTAGAACTCTGAATTCTATTCTAAGGGAAAAAGGGAGAAGTATATGTCTTTCTCTATTCTAAGGAAAGAGAGAAGTATATGTATTTCTCTATTCTAAGTAAGGGAGAAGTATATGTCTTTCTCTATTCTAAGTAAAGGGAGAAGTACATGTCTTTTTCTTCTCCTCCTTGGACTAGGAAGAAATCTCTATAAATAGGGATTCTTCTAACCCTTGAAAGGAGATAACTTTTCTATACAATACTTGCCCACCCAAGTATTGAGAGAGTTCGGAAGTGAACTTGGGATCACTGTAGAAGACCGCAGAACTGCTGTCCAACTTGTGGATTTGCTTAAAGGTTCGAGCTTGTGGCCTAGCTTGTGGATTCGCTTGAAGGTATCTGCTCAGGCTTCAAGAGGTAATTTTTTAATTAAATTTCAAAAAGTTTATGTGCTCTAGCATGATTTTATGTGATCTAGCATAAACTGTAGGCTATCTATTATTCATATAAGATGTATGATTCTGGTGTGCTTCTGCTATGCATATAATTTTCCAACAGTTTTCTTAAAATGAAAATAATAAGTCATCCTTCATTCATGCATTTTCATTTTTTAAGAATATGATAGAGAGGCTTGAGAAGACGGAAAATCCTTTCAGTGAAAAACTAACAAGAGGTTGAATTCAAACACACTCAAAATCAACAAATCATACAAATATCTTGAAGCGTACCAAGAAACTTTGGCTTCAGCTCTCCTTTTGACATAAGAAAAAAATGCTCATTTTAAAAGGGTTCAACAATCCTTATTTGAAAAAAAATATAAGGGTAAGTAGCCACTAGTAATTGGCTTCCTAAAGAAATTTTTTTTAAAGAATACACAATTAGTCGTTGTGAGAATGACGACTTATAATTCTCTAAATATATAATTTGTCTCTTTTGGTGTGTTCCTAATTTCGTTAGCCCTAATGATTTTTTGGCTTTAAAAGTTGCTATTTAAGTTCTGGACTCCAATCTATTTATGGTTGAGCCGCCTTTGATTTCAATATAGCTGGGTTCAAACATAACTTGTCTCAAACCAAATGATCTGTTAATTAATGTTAAAAGATAGGTGTTCTATGAGAATAAAATCCCCCATGTATAATGTATATGTATACTATCAGAATACGTGTATAATATGTCTGCATTTTCTCCAATAAATTACTTTAGTGTTCACAAATATTTACGATTGCTCTGAGCCTTTGAGTCCACTAATGAATAAATCCAATTCTTTTGAACCATATATATCAATGTTGTGAAAACATTTGATATATACATATATTGTAATTCGTGTAATAAATTTTTAGATATCACGTTATCTTTACCTGATATTGGATACTTAACTTATTTTACGATTATAAATTTCACCTTTGAAAAAAAATTTGCCTGCAATCATACCAGTTATTATAAATTTCACCTTTGAAAAATATTTGCTTAACACAAAAAATAGGAAAAACTCCAATACCAAATATCACTTCATTGATAATTCAAGATGAGCCATCAAAACATATAACCAGATTAACTTAAGTTTTCAAAACACATCCATATGCTACAAAAACTAGCGCTAATAACATGGTCTAATAAAAGAGATATTAAACATGATTGTTATCTACTTTATAGTCAACTTCTGCTTTAGGTGAAAGCCCTCGGAAACTTTGTTATCTCTGCAATTACCTTAAATCTTGTTTCAATAGACTCATTCCCAATCCTGGGTTGGATTAGCATTCTCAACAGCAACGGCGACTTGGCAAGAAGAAGCTTGACAAGCTCCATTTCAGGTTTTTTGCCTGTAATACCTTCAAGCTTAACATACCTGAAGTGATTCAAAGTCACATCGGAAAAGATTGCAGGAATTTTATTGACAGCATCATCAGGCACAGGAATGTAGAATTCATCCCCACAACCAATCTAAGAAAGATAAAGAAATATTAATTCTTCTGAACTTAAATTTGAAAATATAATTAGAATGAACATAAGCAAGTCACTACATATATATGAGGAAAACATACAAAACAAAAAGATCAAACGTCATAATTAGCACCTTCAATTGAATATCTTGTAAATATGGGGAGCTCCTTATCAAGCAAAGAGCACATGAGAGCCCAACTATACTGTGCAGACAAATGTACGATAGGCAAAGATATTTCAGACAATTAAGAGGCGAGGAAAGCTTTGTTGCCATGTCACATGAACCTGCAAACAAGAACTAAAAAAAATATTGAAAAT